>JAODAL010042509.1:0-34743 GCA_025379985.1 Phyllomedusa bahiana | reverse complement strand
TGGCATCCCCACTGCAAAGGAAAATAGGTCGTTTCCGGCGGTTTTGTTTTTTTCGGCTGTCCCCATGGCCACGGGGAGGGAGGGGGGGGGCGGCTTTTCTCCGCTAAACCGTCTCCGGACAGAAGATTGTGCTTGTAGAATGTTTTGCGGCCGGACTGCGGGCGGAAAAACCGCCGGGGGGGAAAAAATGCAGTGGGGACTGTGCAAGGTTTTCCATAGAGCCCCATTGTGCTCATTTTCGGCCGGTTTTTCAGGCGGTCTGAAAAACCGCAAACCGGCCAAAAACCTGTGCAGTGGGGACATGCCCTTAGAGGGATATCAGAAATTTTTATGCTATATCTTGTGGATCTGCCATGATAGTGTCAGAAATAACTCCTTTGAGGAAAATCAGAGATAATACAGAAACAGTTTATACTGAATTGTTCATTAAGGTTGCTCAAAATAGCACATACAGCCATACAGCACCGACCACAACAGTGCCAGCCATACAATGCCCACCATAACAATGCCAGCCATACAGTGCTCACCATAAAAGTTAAAGCCTTACAGTGCCCACTATAACAGTGCCAACCATACAGCACCCACCATAACAGTACCAGTCATACAGTGCCCATCCAAACAGTGCCAGCTATAGTGCCAACCATAACAGTGCCAGTCATACATTGCCAGCCATATATTGCCCACCATAACATTGCCATTCATACAGTGTCCACCATAACAATCCCAGCCATACAATGCTCACCATAACAGTGCCAGCCTTACAGTGCCCACAATAACAATACCAGCCATAAAGTGCCCACTATAACAATGTCAGCCCTACAGTGCCCAGGATAGAGACAAAACTTGTTTGTGTCCTGATGGCTGGGGGGCGCTGCAAATTGTGCCCTCCTGCTTTATACATCCCAGCTTCTGAGACGCAAACCAGTGCTGACCCCAACAGTGCAGTAAGGGGTGCCAGCATCATGTGGAAATGTTGGGGACTAAACGATGTATGATACAAAATACAAGGTGATACGAAGTCTGATGAAAAACTTAGCTTCGAGGATAGATCGCCTCTTACAGGGCAAAGATGAAGCACCAAAGGCTCAGAGCAACATAGTAATAGTCATTTTTTTTCAACATAGGAATGGGTAAATTTCAAAGAGATGAATATTCTACAATGGACAAGTCAAAAATCCAGAGAACAAAACAATGGAGAATCTGTGGCAGTATTTGAAACCTGCAGTTCACGAGCTTCATTCAATCAAACTGGAGCAAATCTGCCAGGACTGGGTAAAAATATGTACAAAACAGACTTAAAAGGATATTCCCATCACGTTACTTGCACTGCCGGTCTGTGCTGGGAGCAGAGAGATTGCTGCGCGTGCACAAGAAAATGTGCTTGGCTGTGCTTGGAACTCACACAGAAACGAATGGAGAAATCACACAGGGAAGGCTGTCAATTATCCAGTGAGACCGCCCATTGGACTCCCAAGCCACCCAGAATAGATTTAAAGTCTTGTGATTCAGATTCTGGTCTATGTCAAACTTAACCTGAATCTAAGTGATTTGATTTGCATTGGTTCATATCGAATTTTGGCAAAAATTGGCACAAAAAAATCGGCCATAACCCTAAGTTTATTTAAGAATTTTTTTTATTTATTTTTTTAACAAGTTAACCTACATTTCTACGGCACGCCTGATTCCAGTCTAACATAGGACATCAGGGTAAGAGCATAACAACTATAGGAAATTCTAATTCTACAGGTAATTTTTTGGGGGGGCAATTTCTACTAAAATTTAATTTGGGCCCCCCAAAATTAAATTGCTTAATTTTGCATTGAATTTTAAATTAATCCAAATCGGAGGCACAACAATAAAATGTTTTGCTCATTCTGGACTTAGGAGTCCAGTGGGTGGTTCTAATCAGTGCATCAGTAAATCATACAGTGAAGGCCGTCAATTATTGAGTGAGACCGCCTACTGGACTCCTAAGTCCAGAATCAGCAGAGATTTATAGTATTGCAATTCAGATTTCGATGTATGTTAAATTTAACCCTGATCTTAGTGATTTCATTTACGTTGGTCCAAATTCGAATAGTGGTGGGGTATGTGAGCTACTGCTCAGCAATCAGCTGCACCTATTTATCTTTCCCAAGTAGCATAGGGGCCAGTGTTGCCTTCCACTGGGTTCAGTCTAGTCCAGCTATTGAGTTCATTTCAAGAATTTTTTTTATAGGTTAACTTACAGTTCTACGGCACTCCTGATACCAGTCTAACTGACTTCAGGATAAGATCATAAAGGCTAGTAGACACCCTAACCCTAGAAGGCGATTTTTTGGGGGGGCAATTTTCACTAAAATTCTATTTGGGTATCTTTCGGTGCTGTTTTTGCCCTGGCTATTAATTTCTATGGGTGAAAATAGTGTTGTAATTCACACACCACAAGGTTCTTATGTGTGTTTTAGGTGCTTCTTTAGAAGCTGTTTTGGGCTGAAAATACCCATAGGAATCAATGGAAAACTTCAGAACCTCATCCAAAACCTCGATGCGCTTTTAGGCTTTTAGATTTAGGTTTTGCACTGGCTATTAACTGATATCCGTGAAAACAGTGTTAAAAACCTCACCCAAAATTAAATCTGAAAAAGCATCAAAATTCGCCTAGAAACGCGTCTAAAATCTCTTCTGAAGAAGTGTGCTCCAAGCATGATGCTGTTTTGGGCGCTGAAAAAATCAGCGTACAAATAAGCCGTGTGATCATAGCCTTACAAGTCCAATGGGTGGTCTTAACCAGTGGATCAGTAAATCATACAGTAAAGGCCATCAGTTATTGAGTGAGACCGCCTGCTGGACTCCTAAGCCCAGAATCAGCAGAGATTTATAGTATTGAAATTCAGATTTCGATGTATGTTAAATTTACCCCTGATCTTAGTGATTTCATTTACGTTGGTCCAAATTTGAATAGTGGTGGGGTATGTGAGCTACTGCTCAGCAATCAGCTGCACCTGTTTATCTTTCCCAAGTAGCATAGGGGCCAGTGTTGCCTCCCACTGGGTTCAGTCTAGTCCAGCTATTGAGCTGTAAATATGGCCTATGTAGTGTTTTTATGTTTAATTGAACCCTAATCTAAGTGATTTCATTTGTGTTGGTCCAAATCAAATTTTGGGACAAATTGGGCAACAAAAAAATCAACCCTAACCCTAAGAATTTTTTTTATAGGTTAACTTACAGTTCTATGGCACTCCTAATTCCAGTCTAACTGACTTCAGGATGAGATCATAAAGGCTAGTAGAAACCCTAACCCTAGAAGGCGATTTTTTTTTTTTTTGGTGGGGGCAATTTTTACTAAAATTCTATTTGGGCCTATCAAAATTGAATCGTTTGAATTGTGGTTAAATTTGAAGTTGACCCAAATCGTAAGTAGAATAACAACACTATAAATGTTTGCTAATACTGGACTTAAGAGTCCTGTGGGTGGTCTTAATCAGTGGATCAGTAAAAAATACAGGAAAGGTCGTAAATATTTGAATGAGGCCGCCCACTGGACTCCTAAGCTTAGAATAAGCAGAGATTTATAGTGTTGTGACAAAAATCGGAAGCACAACATTTAGGGTATGTTCACACGGCTGATTTTGACACTGTTTTCGGAGCAGTTCCGCTCCCAAAACAGCATCAAAAAAGCCCCCAAAACACCCCCAGTTAATTTTCACTGATTCTGATGTTAAGCAGCAATGTAGTTCATACACCACGAGGTTTCTTCGTGGTTTTAGGCGCTTATTTAGAAGCTGTTTTGGGCTGAAAATCTCCATAGGAATCAATGGAAAACTTCAAAATCTTGTCCAAAACCTCGTTGTGTTTATAGATGCGTTTTTCGGCGCTGTTTTTGCCCTGGCTATTAATATTTATAGGTGAAAACAGTGTTGGAAACCTTGTTCAAAACCTTGTCCGAAAAAGTGTCAAAAATGCGCCGAGAAACTCGTCTAAAACTTCTTCTGAAGAAACGTGTTTCATGCGAGGTTTTGATGCTGTTTTGGGCGCTGATAAATCAGCATCCAAATAAGGCATGTGAACATCCCCTTACGAGTCCAGTGGGTGGTCTTAACCAGTGGATCAGTAAATCATACAAGGAAGGTCATACATTTTTAAGTGAGACCGCCCACTGGACTCCTAAACCCCGAAAAAACAGATGTAGATCAATTTCTAACGAGTTATATTGAATTTTTCCCAAAAATTGAAAAAATTGTCGCTCCCGTGCTCTTAGCCCCCTGCTGCAGAAGGGGGGGGGGGGCACTTTTTTTTTTTTTTTTTTTTAGCAGGACAGGTTCCCTTTAAGACAACACCGCTGTGCCGTAAAAATCCCTGGACTTATGGTCTGCAGGGCGCCGTATATCCAAATACAGGATTGAAATTGCTCAAATCCTATTTCGGAGCCGCAGGCTTTGGCTGTAAGCAAGTTCTGTGCAGCCTTTGTTTTTTTTTTTGTACTTTTGAAATATAAATCTTCTCCTGAATCCGAGGTTTATTATTGACTGTAGCAGAATATAGTCCAATATCTATTTATATCCAGCTCCATCCACTTTACTTTCTTCTTTATATGTTCTCAGCTTCTGAAGCAGAGAAACATTATCTTTCACAACAGAGAGAGTGTTCCTCCGACGTTATGTAATATTCTCTCGCACACACATCGCGTGTCCCTGCCACAGACTCTTCTCACAACGTGGTATCCCTCCTGATTAGTGCTGCTCTTCAGATCTGGGTCAAAGTCAAATTAGGCCATCATTAAATTTTGACATAAATCACGGGAAAAAAAAAAAACTTCACTGTCCCGGACACTTCCAGGTTCGACAATGTTGTGGCTCTGATATCACCCCTCTTCCAAAGTCACTTCTTTTCTTCATATTATGTTAGCCAGAAGTGAGGTCAGAGCGACAACGCTGTTTGTCGGGGGAGCACCCGAAAAGGGTTTAAAAGGCCTTGAAACCTTAATCCTAACCCTAAGCCCCAAAACAGTGTCAGAATTGGGTGTTTTAGGGGCAACAATGGAATTTCATTCTGTTGCCTACTGTGAGTTGTTTTTTTTCCCCCAGTGGAATGATTTTTTTAAAAACTGACCCAGTGGAGTTGATCTTGGACCCACCAGCGAATTGATTCTTGGGCCCACGTGGAGTTGATTTTTGGGAAACCCCCCAGCAAAGTTGTTTCTTGGGGCCACCAGTGGAGTTGTTTTTTGGGGGCCACAGTGGAGTGATTCTTGGGGGCCACCATGGGTTGATTCTTGGCCCCACCAGTGGAGTTGTTTTTTGGGGCCCCACCAGTGGAGTTGATTCTTGGCCCCAACCAGCAAAGTTGTTTTGGGGGGCCACCAGTGGAGTTGATTCTTGGACCACATTTTATTGATTCTTGGGGGCCACCAGGTTTGATTTTTGGGCCACCAGGGGAAATTGGGGTTCTTGGGGCCCCCAGTAAAAGGGTTCTTGGGGCCACCGTGGAATTGGGTTTTTGGGGGGCCCACCAGTGGAATTGGGTTCGGGGGGCCCCCAGGGGGTTGTTTTGGACCCGGGGGGTTTTTATTCGGGGGAAAGCAAATCAGTGGATTTTATTCGGGGGGCACCAGTGGGGTTATTTTGGGGCCAAGGTAAAATTTGATTTTTGGGGGGCCCACCAGTGGAGTTGATTTGGGGAGAAAAAACGGAGAAAATTTTTTTCTAATGAGATCTATTGCAAAGTTATGATGTAAGCAATCATTTTTATAAGGTTAGCTGTCATTTCAACAAAAAAAATTCTAAAATAATAGCTTAAAGCGGTTGAATAATTTTGCAAACATTGTTTTTAGGTTTTTATTTTTCTATTTATATTTAGAAAAACTGCAGACAAAAAAACGAAAAAATGAAATGTGAGTCTGAATTGTGATTCATGTTCAGTACAGTCTGTCTTGTTTGCTTTGGTTTTTATTGTGCTTTTGAAATATAAATCTTCTCGAGAATCTTTTCAGAATATAGTCCAGTATCTTGTCATAGGACCTAGGAGTGTGCCTATCTCTACAGCCAATGCATCATGGATGTAACTAAAATTCATAGGGCCCCATAACAAACTGAGATGGGCTCCCATCTACCTAATAACAGAAACAGAAGTATAAGTAGCAAGGAGTAGCACCATCAGAGAACCCACATAGTAGCGCCACATAGCAGGGAGCAACCAAATTGCTATTTCCTACAAACCTATTACAATGTTCTTGCACCCAATGGTCACCTAAACCTCTGGGGCCCTGACTGCTATGGCTAGGACTCTACTTCTCAAGACTCTACTGACTACTTTTAGCTTGATCTCTATTTTTGACCTTGTCCCTTGTTTTGTCCTCTGTATTTCCAGTACTACTAGTCCTTTTCCTATACTTTTACCTCAGCGTTTTGTTCTTGTATCCTCTTGAAAGAACCATGAAAATGGTAGAGAAACCAGCACCAATAAAATACATACAATACAATGTAACAAAGGTGACGCATTTCAGACGTAACATGAATAAAAGTGGTTACGCTTGAAACGCGTCAGCTTTGTTACATCGATTTTGTATTTTTAAATTGACTCACAATAAATTGATGGATTTTATTGGTGCTGGTTTCCTTAACATTTTCATGGTTCTTTCGAGTTGTGTCTGCAGCCAATGACGTTTTGGAATTACCTTGCACCCTCACATCCTACTGATGGATTGCTTTCTAGGTGAGCTGGCTTAATTTCATTTTTCTACTATCTCCTTTTTTACAGTATTCGGCTCACCTCCACTACTCCTCATCACCATCTAGGGAACCAACGGCAGCAACTCAAGACTATTTTTGAAACCACCATTAGTGAACTCCACATCTCTTCATAGAGGTTAGAAGGTTAAAACCAGGGTTCCTTAGGGTATGTTCACATGACGTTTTTCAGAACTGTTTTTTGATCTGTTTTTGGGACCCAAAACTGATCCAAAAAATGTATCTAACAATGTGCAATGTGATTTACATTGGTTTTAATGTAAAACACGCATCTCCAATCAGACATAGAATGTTGAGTGCAGGGGCGTAACTACCGGGGTAGCAGACGAAGCAATTGCCCCGGGGCCCCGGGGGCTTAGGGGGCCCGTGGGCCCCGGGGGCAACTGCTATCACATCTGCTACCCCGGTGATGCCGCTCCTGGGCCCGCCGGCAGTGAACATAACAGTTTACTATGGCAGGTGCAGAGCTGCGGGGCCCGGCCGGTCTGTGAAGCCAGGGGGGGGCCCGCCGCTGCCGGCAAGCTCCGCCCCCTTGCTTCACGGGAGGTTTTTCTTAATTGTATGCACGTCCTTTGCGACGCGATACAATTAAGATGAAAAGCGGAGCCCCTTGCCTACATCGCTCTGCAGGCGGCGTGATGCAGATGACTCATCGGACGCCTGCCGAACTTCCTGTCCTCGGCCCCAGCCTTAAAGCAGAGGTTGGGGCCGGGAGCGGACGGAGACGCCGGGGGTGCGCGGCCAGGTAAGTAATAAGCTACGGGGGGGGGGGCCCTAAAGGGGGAGGGGGATTAACCTCAGGGGGCCCATTATTCTGGGGGGGGAAACTATACCTACAGGGGGCCCTATTACTGGGGGGGGGGAACTATACCTACAGGGGCCTAATACTGGGGGGAACTATACCTACAGGGGCCCAATTACGTGGGGGAACTTACCTACAGGGGCCTATTACGGGGGGGGGAAACTATACCTAAAAGGGGCCACTATTACTGGGGGGGGAAACTATACCTACAGGGGGCCCTATTACTGGGTTTTGGGGGAAAAACTATACCTTACAGGGGCCCAATTACTGGGGGGGGGAAAACTATCCTACAGGGGGCCCTATTAATGGGGGGGGGGATATCCTTTAAGGGGGCCCTAATTACTGGGGGGGACTATGCCTACAGGGGGCCCTATTAACTGTGGGGGGGGACTATGCCTACAGGGGGCCCTATTAACTGTGGGGGGGGACTATGCCTACAGGGGGCCCTATTAACTGTGGGGGGGGGGGGAATATACAAAAGGGGGCCCAAATTAAACTGTGGGGGGGACTATGCCTACAGGGGGCCCCTATTAGTGGGGGGGGACAAAAGCCTACAGGGGGGCCCTATTAAACTGTGGGGGGGAAACTATCACTAAGGGGCCCCTTTTAAATGTGGGGGGGCCTACGGGGCCCAAAATGGGGGGCTCCTCAGGGGGCCCTATTAAACTGTGGGAGTGGGGACTATGCCTACAGGGGGCCAAAATGACGGGGGGGAGCTATGCCCTACAGGGGGCCCTAATGACTGGGGGGAAACTATTTGCCTACAGGGGGGTCCTAATCTACAGGGGGGACTATTCTACCTACAAGGGGGCCCTAATCTACGGGGGGGGGGGGACTATTATGCCTACAAGGAGGCCCTAATCTACGGGAGGGACTATTCTGCCTACAAGGGGGCCCTAATCTATAGGGGGGGGGGGGGGCAATTATGCCAAAAAGGGGGCCCTAAACTACAGAGGGCCAAAAATAACATGGAAATCCCTAAAAGAAATTTAATGCTTCTATCATCATACAAACTTTAAAGTTTTGGGTTTCCCAACATTTTTTTTTGATCAAAAAATGTTTAAGCCACCCTAAACTTACAACGTGATCTCGGGTCGGGCAGTCTACACTATCTTACCTCTCAATAGAGCCAAATCCAGACCTCTCACCGGGTCAACCGCCCTTTCCATTATCAGAGAGAAAAAAAAAATTAAGACACCCATTGAAGCGGGATTTGGATAAAGAGGTAAAGATGGTGGTGCAAAAAACAATAAATGGGGCACTTAAGCTTTCCCTTGATCAAAAAGCAAAAATCCCAAATTTTACAACTAGAGGGTATTCCCCAAAAAAACATTTCTAAAAAAACCCCTTTAGGGGCGAACCTGGGTCCCCTGGCAGGGTGGGCCATATCCCTATAGGGGATTTATAATATAAATTATAATTAAAGTAATTTTTATTTTATTATAAATAGTACATGAACCCACTCAGGGAAAATGAAAAAGGGATTCATTTTGGAAACCCCCTAAGAAGTTGCAGGATCTATGATTAAAAATGAAAAAAAGGAATGTGAGATCTTGGGTCACATCATTTTTAAATCAAACATTTTAAAGGGGCCCCCAGAAACACATGGTGGTTCAGTTCGGGCCCGGTACCGGGATCTACCTCTATTTCCCACTATGGGAATCCAGGCACTTAACGGGTTTCCCCCGACTTTGGATTACATTGCAGAGTTTAATAAAATATATTTGGAGGTGGTTAAACCCATTTGAAAAGGCCTTTGGATTCCTATATGGTAAGAGGTTAATAGCGTTAGGATCCCCGTACTGGAATCCACATTGGTAATTCGTGGTGGTTAAACTTTTTTTCAAAAAAGTAAACCGAATTTCAAAATTTTTTAATCTAATCTACGAGGGCCCTATTCTACCTAAAGGTTTTGGCTTAAGCTACAGGGGGCCCCCATTTCTATCTACATGGGAACCCTAAGTTAACCGCCCGGGGGGCCTGAAGCTCCCTACGTTTTCCCTAGCTACTGCCCGGTGGGTGCCAAGCTACCTTGCTAACGCCCGGGGGCCCGTTTTTACCTATATACCAATGGGGGTGCCCCAAAATTTACCAGGGAGTAATTCTTACCATTTGGGTCATTATAAATGGGGAGTTTATACATGAGGGAGGGGCCACTCAGTTGGGAAAATGATAAAAAAAAAAAGTGAGGAGTCTCAGGTGTTTGTGTTGTAAATTCTACAGGGACGAGTGGTGGACGGAGGAAGTCATCATGGAGGTCTGGACCAAATAGAGAAGAAAAGGGAAAGTGAACGACTCCTCAGACAGACGTCACCTGTGGGGTTTCCAAAATTTGTAAGTGAACTATTTGCAAAGCACCTTATATTAGTATCTACCAGTATATGGTCCACTGTATGGTGGTTTATTAAGTCTGCAGACCCTGTGTACCGGGGTATCTACCACATATGGTCACTGTATGGTGGTTATAAAACAGTCCGCAGAGCCTGTGTAACTGGTATCTACCACTATATGGTCACTGTTTGGTGGTTATATACAGTCTGCAGAGCCTGTGTACCTGGTATCTACCACTATATGGTCACTGTATGGTGGATATATACAGTCTGCAAAACCTGTGTACACTTGTATATACCACTATATGGTCAATTGGTTTATGGTGGTTATATCAAGGTCTGTAGGGGGCCGGCCTGTTTACAATTGTATATACCACTATATGGTCACTGTATGGTGGTTATATACAGTCTGCAGAGCCTCTGCATCTGATATCTACCACTATATGGTCACTGTATGGTGGTTAAATACAGTCTGCAGAGCCTGTGTACACTGTATATACCACTATATGGTCACTATATGGCGGTACTATTGGTCTTTGTGTACTGATCAGTAATAGTGTAGGGGCATTATTCAGTCACTTTGTGGTCATGTTCTGGCGGTATAATCAGGCTCCTATGTAATAGGGTTATTGGTAATATTGGTCTTGGTATAGTGGATTTGTTTGGTAGCAGTATGATGGTGAAATGTATGGTGAGGTATTTACCCCTTGTATTATCTAACAGCATGTCTTGGTAAATGTTCGTGGTCAGGGAGGTGGGCAAGGTGGGGGGGGCCCATCCAAAAGTTCGTTTTGGGGCCCAGGCTTCTCTAGTTACGCCCCTGGTTTAGTGGTTTTAGTATAGTACTAAAACCAATCAACATTCAATTATAAACTACTAATCTAAAGTATAAATAAATTTATTATAAAAAACTTTTATAATTTCAATAAACATCCATTCTATACTAAAAAAAAAAACTGGTTTTATATCATTCAATACATATAAAAAGTGATTTATAAGATTAAACACATGTAAAATGCTGGAAGCGTCCTCTATTGGGCTTCGTCTGAAACACATGTAAAAAGCTGGAAGCATTTACTGTGTATATATATTGAAAAACAGATCCGAAAAAACGCATCCAAAAATACGTGCAAAACGCATCCAAAAAAGCATCTGCAGCTGCATTTTTTGATACGTTTTTTGGATGCAGCTTCTGTTCTGGTAAAAAAACGGATCAAAAAAACGTCTCCATGAGACCTTAGTCTATATAATAGTTGTAAAGGTGTTTAAGGTCTTTGATATGTCAGAAGTGAGCTATGGCTAAAATAGTTTTCCCAACATACGCCCAACATACAAAGATGCTCCAGCACGTTGTTTGAGGAAGTGTCCGCACTGTGGTCAACAGAAGGAAAACCTATTGCATGGCCTGTGGTGCTGTTCTAAGCTAGAAAAGTTTTGGAAAGATATTTTACAGTTGAGGGGGAAAAGCTGGACAATTCAAGTGCAATCCTCATCCTTCATGGGGAGGAGGGAGAAGAGTCCCAATGCATGGCTAATAACAAAAGGGTTCATCTCACTTTATTGGATAAAAGAAATGTCCTAGCTTGTTTCCAGTGTCCTAGCTTGTGTCTCCTCTTCATTTAGTGCCGTGTGTTCTTGGTGTTGTGTCCTGTCTTAATTTCTGTTTATGTTTTGTACCTTGGCCTCTGTCAAACCTTCCTCTTTGGCCTCTGTCTGGCCTTTCTGTCTGCTTAGTTTTGTCCCTTGTCTGTTCAGTTCTGTACTTGCACGTCTTTATATCAAGTTTGCTTATGTTGTCCCTTGGTGCCTAGCATTGGTGCTTCTGACCCACCTGGTCAGCTGCCACTACCGGGAAGTGCTCTGGGGTCTTGCTACTTAGTTACACCCCTTTGGAGCAAGCCTGGCAGTGGTCCAGTGGGTCCACTATCCACTTTACCCAGTTCCTGCAGTTTTCCCATTACAGGAACCTTCCCAAATGACTTCCTTCTACCTCCTTGAGAGCATGAAGGAAACTTTGGGTAGGTTATGAATAGGGGGTCAACAAGTAAGTTGATGATCTCCTGATCTACAAAAACAGTTCTATACTGATTTTGATTTCACACACTTTCATTTCGTTATGATGAGAAAGTGAAGTTAAATAAAGGTCAGTAGGAAACACTGAGCCTAATGCATGAAAACTATCCAGCAGTAAGACTGTCCTTGTTGCCCATAGCAACTAATCAGAGCCCATAGCAACCAATCAGAGCTCACAGCAGCCAATCAGAGCTCAGCTTTCATTACTTTTACTGCTCTGGATAAAATGAGCTCTGATTGGCTGCTGTGGGCTCTGATTGGTTGCTATGAGCTCTGATTGGTGGCTATGGGTTTTGATTGGTGGCTATGGGCTCTGTTTCATTGCTATGGACTCTGATTGGTGGCTATGGGCTCTGATTGGTGGCTATGGGCTATAACTGGTTCCTATGGGCTCTGATTGGTGGCTATGGGTTTTGATTGGTTGCTATGGGCTCTGTTTGGCTGCTATGGGCTCTGATTGGTTACTATGAGCTCTGATTGGTTAGTATGGGCTCTGATTGGTGGCTATGGGCTCTGGTTGGTTGCTATGAGCTCTGATTGGTGGCTATGGGTTTTGATTGGTGGCTATGGGCTCTGTTTCATTGCTATGGACTCTGATTGGTTGCTATGGGCTATAACTGGTTCCTATGGGGTCTGATTGGTGGCTATGGGTTTTGATTGGTTGCTATGGGCTCTGGTTGGTTGCTATCAGCTCTGATTGGCTGCTATGGGCTCTGATTGGTGCCTTTGGGCTCTGATTGGTGGCTATGGGCTCTGATTGGTTGCTTTGGGCTCTGATTGGTTGCTTTGGGCTCTGGTTGGATGCTATGGGCTCTGATTGGTGGCTATGGGCTCTGATTGGTTGCTTTGGGCTCTGGTTGGTTGCTATGAGCTCTGATTGGTGGTTTTGGGCTCTGATTGGATGCTATGGGCTCTGATTGGTGGCTATGGGCTCTTATTTGTTACTATGGGCAACAAAGTCAGTCTTACTGCTAGACATATACAGGGATCTCAAAAAAGTCAGTACACCCTTCACATTTTTGTACATTATATCTTTCTATAGGACAACATTGAAGATCTGACACTTTGATACAATGTAAAGTAGTCAGTGTACGGCTTGTATAACAGTGTAAATTTGGTGTGCCCTCAAAATAACTCAACACAGCCATCAATGTCTACACGGTTGGCCACAGAAGTGAGTACTTCCCTGAGGGAAAATGGACAAATTGTGCCCAATTTGTCATTTTCCCTCTACGGTGTCATATGACTCATTAGCGTTACAAGGTCTCAGGTGTGAATGGGATGCAGGTTTGTTATATTTGGTGTTATTGCTCTCACACTCCGTTATAATGGTCACTGGGAGTCCAACATGGCTCCTCATGGTAATGAACTGTCTGAGGATCTGAAACCTGTGAAACTCTAGTGACCTCCATGCCCGAGAGAGTTAAGGCAGTGCTGGAAAATAATGGCGGCCACACAAAATACTGACACTTTGGGCAAAATTTGTCCATTTCCACTTTGGGGTGTACTCACTTTGGTTGTTACTTATGGGTGTACTCACTTTTGTTGCCAGCAGTTTAGACATTAATGACTGTGTTGAGTTATTTTGAGGACACACCAAATTTACACTGTTATACAGGCTGTACACTGACTACTTTACATTCTATAGTGTCAGATCTTCTGTATTGTCCCATGAAAAGATATAATACAATATTTCCAAAAATGTGGGTGCTGTACTAACTTTTGTGAGAAACTGTAGTACCTACAAAGAACTAAGGCGACATGTATGATTTTTTGGTGCCCAGGCCCCATTTTCTTGTGTGCATTAGTAGTGTAGAATGCACCTATGTACCTGTTCTTCTGTGGGTCATAGATTTAGCACTTTCTAGCTACAAAGCGACACTTCTGGCTCAGGTAAACCACTATTAAAGTGTTCTACCTGTTCCAGCAGTTCATTCATTAATTTTTATTTGTTTTTTTTTCGTTACCACCATATTATTGTTCATTTTATATACACATCGGTACAACTTAATGAGTATTATCATTTGATTTCTGCCATGTACAGTTTTATTATAGATTCCATTAGAAAACCCATAAGAGCGTCGCTCGCTCTCCCATTGGTCCAAATAACCGCGCCTCTTTTAACTTAGCCATTCACAAACAGAGCTCGCTCTGCATTTCTTTTTCCCATAGAACTCTATGAGAAGGTAGCTCAGCCGCTGATTGGCTAAGCTGTACGAGCCCCTCTTCTCCCCAACCAATCACAGTACTAGAATATGTCCCATAGACAGTAATAACTTTTAGGGCGCCCTTCTATTGCGCCCTTCTTTCTCCACTCAAAATAGATGCACTACATATGATTGGTGGATTCATATCTGCCCCTGAGCTCAACCAATCAGCTCTTTTTTTGCCTTTTTTACTGTATTTTTAACTGTCCCGCCTTTTCATTTGATTGGTCAATACTACTCCATAGCTTATAATGGGTCACTGAGAAGAGCTTACAGAATTTGAATTACTGTATTTCCCGGCAATTCTCTCTATTGCAATTCCTTATGTAGCGCCGGTCTCGGCGACAAACGCGTTGTTAGGGATTTGATTGATTTATGTTTATAGAATGTTTGAGCTCTTTTTCAGATAATATTTTACACCTAATAAAAATTATTTTTTTATTCATACTCCATGCCGCACGGAGCTGAGAGCCGAGATTTCCTTGCCTCAATCTCTCCATAGACTACAATGGGACAAGTAGCTCGCGCTCTGATTGGCTGAGATAGCCAAGCCCCCCGCTAGTTCAACCAATCAGATCTTTTCTGCCTTTTTTACTGTATTTTGAACTGTCCAGCCTTTTCATTTGATGGGTCAATACTTCTCCCTAGGTTATAATGGGTCACTGTCGCTCCTATTCTGATTGGCTGGGATAGCCAAGCCCCCGCTAGTTCAACCAATCAGCTCTTTGCTGCCTTTTTTACTGTATTTTGAACTGTCCCGCCTTTTCCTTTGATTGGTCAATACTTCTCCATAGGTTTTAATAGGTCACTGTCGCTCCTATTCTGATTGGCTGGTTTATGCCGACCAATGAGACGCGCTTACAGAATTTGAATTACTGTATTTCACAGAAATTTCCAATATCCCAATTCCTGATGTTGCGGCGTTATTGATTTTTTGTTAGTGATTTTATTTATGTATTTTTTTAGTAGGTTTGAGCTCTTTTTCAGAGAATGTTTTACACCTAATAAAAACGTTTTTTGTTTCATACTCCATGCCGCACGGAGCTGAGAGCAGAGATTGATTTCTTGAGCGATCTTATATATTTTCCCTTTAATTTTAAATGATCAACTTTTTCACTACTTTTTCACTTATTTGCTTTTAGACAGCTTTGATATTTCACTTTATTCATTCATTCATTTGAAAGACAACTCTTTTTGCTCTTTACTAACCTCTTTAATGATTTCTCTCTGTTTTCCAGCCTGTCTCGAATCGGAATACATGTTAGGCGCAGTCCTTCTGCGCCTAAGTCCCGCAGTGCGCCTCACTCACTGGCGTGGTGCAGGGAACTTTACACCGCATGTATGGGCGCACCTCCTCGGGCGGCGAATCTTAGGCGCAGTCCCTTCTGCACCTAAGTCCCGCACTGCGCCCCACACACTGGCGAGGCGCGGTGAACTTTACACCGCATGTATGAGCGCACCTCGGCACCGACATACATGAGGCGCAGCTTTTGCTTGAAATCGGGCGAAAACTTGCGCTCCGACGCGCCGAGATTCATAAATGTCACCCTTTGTTTTTATTTTTAATGGTTTAAATATTTCTAGTAAAATATATTTTTATGGATATATTTTCTATTTAATTGATTTATTTTGGGTTTAGCACATATCGACATGTATGAATGGGGCTGTGCCAGTATTCTGGCATCCTTTCAGCCTAAAAACTGGCGCAGCCCTGTCTGCTCGATGCGTGAGCAGGCGCACCCCAAAATTAGGTGCATTATCGGGCGCCCGCGGCACTTTGTAATGAGCCTGAGACCGGGGGAAGTGTTGAAGGCGTCGCACCACAACCGTATGATTCTACATATTTATGATGGGAGGACGGCACAACTATGCACATAACTGCTGGAAAAGGTAGAGCAAGTTACAAGTGGTTTACCGGAGCCAGAAGTGTAACTTTGTAGCTAGAAAGCGAAATTTATGACCCGCAGTAGAACAGGTTCATAGATTAAGGAGCATTCTACACTGCTAATGCGTGCAAAAAATCATATGTTGGCCTCAGTTCTTTGCAGGTAATATATTTTTAATTTGTGCATCGTTAGACCCTGTTGTATAATTTTTGCATTACGTTTGTGAATGAGAATCTTTCTGGTTGGCTTACTGCTTGACAGTTTTCATACATAAAGTCTAATCTGTATTTATCATGTTTGAGATGTTTTTTTATTTGTCATCTGCTACATTTATGTCCTCATATTTGAATGTCTTTTTCGGTTAGAATCTGGGCATTGGCTAAAATAGAAAAAGTTACTTATCGAAGGGACTACAGTAGAGATGACCCAAACTTCGAACCCCATTAAAGTCAATGGGAGAAGATGTTCGGATTAATTTTTATACCTATACAGGTGAGGAGAAGCTGGAGTTACCATTCATAACAGCACACCAACACTAGGCGCATTATACGCCGGGCACGACACATTGAAATACACCTAAAAATTGATACGCTGTGCGCCTCCACAACACATAGGATATCATTGCTAGTGTATGTAAGGAGCCTATTGGGGTGCATTTCGTACGGAGTCACATAATGTATCATTACTAGTTTATGTAATGCGCCTCGATAGATGCACCTCCATAACACATAGCATATCTTTGGTAGTGTATGTAATGTGCCTATCAAGGCGCATTGTGCACGGAGGCGCATAACATAATTACTAATTTATGTAATACACCTCGATAGGCGCATTACATAAACTAGTAATGATATATCATGCGCCTCCGTACGAAATGCACCCCAATAGGTGCATTACATACACTACCAATGATGAGCTATGTGCCGCGATTTGCGCAATGCGCCTTTGTAGGCGCATTATGTTTACTATGCAAGGTATTCCTGACGCAATATTTTTGAGAGGATCCTACTTAACTATTAAAATAGCACGTCTAACACAATGCAAGCAAGCAGTTATTTGAACAAACAGTAAAATGTTGGGTTTGGCTCGAGTTCCAAACACTCGTGAAATTCGACTCGAACTTAACTTTTCTCGAACGGTTCGATCAACACTAGAAGGGACTGGTTTTCCCAAAGGAGAGAATTCCCTTTGTCGCTCTTGTGTCATCAGCATCAGATTTAACTGATTTGACTCAGGTTCTTCAACTTTGTTACCAAATACTAATATACAACCAAGAAAAATGGAGTTATATATCTTTAAAAATTAACCATATTTTATTGTATCAAAAATATTTTAAAAACCACATACAAAAAGAGGAGACCAATATACAAATGGAGGCACGGTGGTGGAATTGACTATAAATAAATGAATACCCCTATACGTACACAGACTCAATACCATTAGTGGGATAAATGTGTCCTATTCAGAAAAGAAAAATCTTTTTCCCCCTTATACATGACAAGTGCCTGACACACATAGCCCACAAGATGTCAAAAACTCCTTAAAGGGGTTGCCTCACTAGATTGTTTCATCTTACCTCAGTCCTGTTTTCTTGGTTTCACTTTGAATTCAGGGGCGTGTCTACTGGCTTCCATTAGGCTGCAGTAGAAGCCAGGTCTGTAGCTGTAGCAACCAGTGCTGGCAGCCTATCAGGAGAGATCAAACAGGTCTGTAGCTATAGCAACCAGTGCTGGCAGCCTATTAGGAGAGATTGAACAGGTCTGTAGCTATAGCAACCAGTGCTGGCAGCATCTTTAACATAAAAGATCTTTAACATAAAAAGCAATCCTTGTAGTGAGACAACCCCTTTAAATATATCTCAGGGAATTCATTCAAGGTTAATAAAGATTCATAATATAAATGTCTTATATGACATACCAGTAATACCGGTAAGAGAAACATAAGCCAAATTCCTATTCATAAGGCATAATCGCCATAGTTAGCCCAAAATTATATCATTCCAACATTTACCCATCATCATAGAAGAGGGATGCCACACCACCAGTCTCCAGTCCTGGTGTGTTTCGCCACCAGAGCTTCTTCAAAGGACCTGAATTTGTTACCAAATACTCTATGTGAAAGTGATGTTGTCAATTGTATCGTGATTCTATCCCTTCAATACATGAAACATGTTGATAAAGTTCTCCCGGGTCAATGGTCCTTGACGAGTGGTTCCAATACTTTATGTAGCTTGATGAGTATCGCTCTATCGTGTTGGATCTATTGTGGTTTTCAGCCTGTAGTTTCGTCTGACATTGGCTTTTGTCTCTATACAGTCTATGACATCTCCGCTCTCGTCTCCCTCCCAGATACGGGTTTATTTCTAGGCATTTAGCTGCCTTCCTTTTACATAATTGAAATCATTAACCTTCCCATTTAATGAAAAACACATCCCGAAGCATTAGTGGTGAGAACAAGCCCAGAAGCCACGGAGAGGATGTGTGGAGTATGTATATGTATCTGATTATATAGATAGTGATACACGGTCATAAGAGCGTGCACTGATAAGGTGCTGTTTGGTCGTATCTTTGGGCGAATCACAAGTGTGTCTCTGTCCTATGTGTTTGGGATGTCTTTCGCCTCCGGACGCGCGGCCAGCTCAATGTGGCACTTCATTTCTACTGTAGGGACATTGGGCGATGACCATGTGAAGGCTGCTGTACCCGGCAGACGTGTCCTGCTGCCTATATTTAGCCACCAACGAACAAGGGACCAGGCGAAGATAATTCACACAGACAGAGCTCCAGCAGATAACAGTAGCCAAAGGGCGAGAGGAGGAGAATGAGGTACAGTAGACGAGGAGGGTGGAGGGGGGAGATGACTAAAGAAAGCAAAAAAAAAAAAATGCAGAGAACATGGGGAGAGGAGGCAGGAGGGGAGGAAATTTTAGGGGTCAGATTGGAAGAACTGAGCTTGACGGAAGAGAAGAAATAAAAATAGCACACAAGATTGGGGGGCGGAGAGGCAGTCGTTTATAGGAGGACGGTGCACGACATGGCGAAGAGCTGGAGGTGTAGAATTAAATGCATTCAATAAGGAAAGAAGATCAAAGAGAAGAGACTGGGTTATGCACTTGTAACCAAACACTTTATGCAAGGAAGGCGAATGTCAAACGAGAGGAGGCGCCGACTATTAAAACAAACCGAGCGGAAAAAAATCCGAAAAACAAAAGCAAAGAAGGAGAAAAAAACGTAGTTGATGTATAAAAAAAAAAAAAAAAAAAGCAAGCAAAGGAGAAGCAGGAAAGATTTATGGCTCCAAAGCATTATTAAGGCGCAAGAAGAATATTTTATTAGTGGTGTTGAGGCAATCGCTCACTAATTCATATTCTTACACCTAGAAGAAGTTAGTTTATGTATCCACATCCGCTATTCATGAGACAGTCTATAGAGATTTGATTATATTGTGTATCTGTAGCCTCTCGCCTTCCATACACGGGGCCCACATTCTGTAGACGGAAACAAGAGGATGTCTCGCAATCGGAAAGAGAACAATGGAGCAATTTCATTATCTTCTCAGACAGTGTTTCAGGAATTGTGGCTCGTACCAAAAAGCTCATTTGAAAGCTCCGAATTTTTCTGTAGTAGGTAAGATTGGGTTTGTATTACGAAAAAAAGTTTCAATCACATCGGTAGGATGAGCTGACGCGGGAGACGGGCAGCGTGGAGGCGGGCGGTGGACGGGTCAACGGAAGTTCGAAAAGTTGTGAAGTGTTGAAAGAATTTTTAATAAAAATTTAGGGCGACATGTATCGACGCACCTGTGCCATTTTTTTGTCGTATCTTGCGGCAAAAAAAAAATCATTGCACCGTTCCATAGATGTATGAACAGATTGCACTAGACACAACACTCTTGAATGCGCCAAGGTTTGATGCAAAACTGCCATGCAAAGTTTGGCGCATAACATTTTAATTCATACCGTCGTATTCTACACTCGATTTACAACTGCCGTGTCAGCACCAAGTTTCATACATGTGACCCTTAGAGGGGTATTCCAGTTTAGAAAATCTATTTTATCGTAAACCCGCTTAGAAAATTATAGGATCCTTTCAGGCTCCTCATGAGTGCTGTTCTAGGTCTGGATAGGGATAGTTTAGCATGCCCCAAATTTTTCCAGTGATCGAGGGAAAATAGTGCAACCAATAACCAAATCTTTTCCAGACAGGAAAAAGGAAGTGTATCCAATCCGTGAAGTATTCACATCTTTTATCCTGTTTGAAAAAGGCTGGTGATCAGTTGCAAAATTTTTCCGCGATCGCTGGCAAAATATAGGCCTTGTCATACCAATCCATGCCTGGTAGGTTAGACCTTTTTTTGCCTTTCTGTGGATCAACACTGTTGGGTTATAGGTTAGACTTGATGGACCTGTGTGTTACTGGCCAAATTTAGGTCTTGTCACACTGTCCCTACCTGCTAGGGTTCTTTCCTTTCTCTGGATCAGCACTGTAGGGTCATAGGTTGGACTTGATGGACCTGTTTTTATTGGCAAAATTTAGGTATTGCCACACAGTCCCTAACCCAGTTTTTTGTCTTCCTCTTTATCAATACTTCCTCTTTATCAACTTATAGGTTGGACTTGATGGACCTGTGTGTTTTTTACAACCTTATCTACTATGTTACTGTTATTTATCCTCAATCGGCAGCAAAGTTCGGCCCAACCCAAATCCAAAGCGCAACACTAAACCTCATCTCCTGGCCAGACTTGAGAGTGACTAC
Organism: Phyllomedusa bahiana; assembly: GCA_025379985.1. Classification (NCBI taxonomy): domain Eukaryota; kingdom Metazoa; phylum Chordata; class Amphibia; order Anura; family Hylidae; genus Phyllomedusa; species Phyllomedusa bahiana. The sequence goes on along the minus strand of JAODAL010042509.1, from coordinate 13,962 downwards.
AAATAGCAACTCTCACCCACCTGTCCTGTTCTGCATTACACAGACAACCAACTGATTTGAATGGGAACAGTGTACTGCCCAATTTTTCCTGGGGTGGCGCTACAGGGAAATAAAACACTACTAGATTTCCTCACAAGTTACAGCTTATTGCGGGAGGAGGATACTTAGCTATCAACCAATGGTCAAGGAACTCCTGTATCAAGCAGATCTGTGTCTAAAATGGAGAACCCCTTTAAAATGGCCATACACATAAGCAGGAGGTCAGAAATCCCATCAATTTTGGCAGGACCGTCCGGCTATCTTTCTTATCTTTCTGTATGGTGATGTGTTAAGGACCAGGCATGTTGAACTTCAACGTCCACTCTTTATGTTTTCCAGGGAGATAAGCTGCAGAGGTGTTTGGAAAGAGTTTGTTTTCCTATCCCCACTGAGAACACATGAATGCTCTTCTGAACTGAGCGTACATGTGTATGGGGAGGATGGAAGAAATAGCTGTCAAGTGAATAAGCATTCGGCCAACATCTGTTGGCTTGCACAGAACTGCGTTCTAGTACCAAGAAAAGCTGCCTGGACAGTTGGGTCGCATTCTCTGTGATGGGACCACAGAGCTCCAAAAGTTGGATATCAGCCAATCAATCATGGGTGGGCTATGCTGAGGTTTAACCCAAGAAAAATCCCTATTGATGGAAAAGGATTGTGATCTCATATCAGTTCAGCTAATGTGAAGATACACACACCATAACCCTAGGATCACCATATATGCAATACCATAACTTCTAACCAAATGTTCTCAAGTTGCCCGTTTCAGTTACATTCACACTTCTGTTCTCCCCTTTCCATTGGTCTTCCCAGTATGCTGATGGTAAGGATAGCACAATTAGAAACCCCCTTTCTACAGCAGGAACCAGACGTCCAACATTATAAGTCAACCTACAAGGCTCTCCATAGCCTCTCTCCTCCTTACAACTCTGCCTTAATCTCCAGATACCTCCCCTCACGCAATTTCCGCTCCTCACAGGACCTTCTTCTCTGCTCTCCTTTTATCAGCTCCTCACACAACCATCTCAAGACTTCTCCCGTGCTTCCCCCATACTCTGGAACTCACTGCCCCAACACATCAGACTCTCCCCGACTTTCAAAAGGTTCAAAAGCACCCTGAAAACCCATCTCTTCAGGAGCCTCTAACCTACAATAACCTAGCAGCCACTGTGCTACCCCAAAAACATGTTAGTTATTAATTTGTCACCTTTGTACTTGTTTGACCTATGTTATGTATGTAACCACCCTGGAACTGAGGGCGCTCTAAAATAAATAATAATAATAGGGTCTGTTGGGATTAATGGCGATTCAATAAAAAACAGATTCCCCCAGAACTGTCGGAGCTCTGGTATGAACACAATCCATGACCCTAGTGTGAACAACAGGTTTCCAGTGTGTTGAGAGCAGATTTTTTTTTAAACCTTTTTGGGGATGATAGGATGTGTCCAGGGTAAACATGGCAGCCCAGTTAGTATACGACTATAAGTGAAGGAAGAGATGTACATAGAAGCACATTCACTGAGCAACAAAGGAAGGCAGCCTGGTCTGTTGAATCCCATTTTCTATCATGTGGATGACCAGGTGTGTGTACACCATTTACCTGGAGTAAAGATGGAGCCAGGATGCACTATGGGAAGAAAACAAGATGGCGGAGGCCGAGTGATGGGCAAGATTCTGCTGTGGGATCCTGGCATTATGTGGATGGTGAGGTGCATCACTTACTTGGGGAAGAGATGGAACCATGATGCACAATGGGAAAAAGACAACATGGTGGAGGCAGGGTGATGTGCAAGACTCTGCTGTGGGATCCGGGCATTATGTGGATGGTCGGGTGCGTCACTTACCTGGGGAAGAGATGGAACCAGGATGGGACATGGTGAAGGCAGGGTGGCACCATGTTTGTAGGCATGCCAGTGATGGTGGATGGTATATTGGGAGGTGTGGTGCATTTTGCGAAGGAAGGACAGCAGAGACCACAACTTCTGAGGCCCTGGCTGGGAAGGACAGCAGAGACCACAACTTCTGAGACCCTGGCTGGTTTTACTCACACTCTTCACTTACTGAGGTGATAATAGAGTTTGTTTTTACTCAGCGTGCACAAAGGTGCTCTCACTTCTTAGCCTGGAGCATACACTTGTTCAGCCTAGCAGGAATAGTCTTTCTACCTGCCCTTCCCACCTTCCTCCATGCAATCTCTTAGGTGCGACTGGGGCTCTCTCAGGCACTTTGAATTACGGCGGACCAGGGGCTCCCCGTATACCTTTAGACTCAGTGACTTGGTAGTGTTCCCATGCTTCTGGTCGATTCCTCTACCTTCCTCAAACTAGTGTTTCAATTTGTTTCTTTCCCTCAAAAGAGAACATCTGGCCACAAGCCGGCTGTAGACCAGAGGCAGGCAGTCCCATTACACTGGGACTAGGAACACCATTTAAAAAAAAAAAAAACCATAGAGACAGAGTGAGTAAAGAGAAACTTAGGGGACATGTCTGAAAACTGTCTTGGTCTAAGACTTTTCTTGTTGCCCATAGCAACCAATGAGAGCGCCCCTTTCATTTTTTCAGCACTCTATATGAAATGAAAGGGGAACGCTAATTGGTTGCTATGGGCAACAAGAAAAGTCTTAGACCAAGACAGTTTTCAGACATGTCCCCCTAAGTTCTCTTTACTCACTCTGGTCTCTATGGTTGTTTTTTTAAATGGTGTTCCTAGTCCCAGTGTAATGGGACTGCCTGCCTCTTGTCTACAGCCGGCTTGTGGCCAGATGTTCTCTTTTGTTGGAATACTACAACCTATAGCTTGCTGCTGTAAGTAACTCTTAAATGACCTGGCCTTACCTAAAATGGCTGTCTATATAACTCTGAAGCTCATTTCTCGACCCAGGTTCCCTTGGCTACTTCTGGTTCACTGGAGCATAACATGTGATACTGGCACTTAAAGGGCTTGTCTCACTTGATCAATTCATCCTACCTCAGTCCTGTTTTCTCGGTTTCACTTTTGAATTCAAGGTTTACTGGCTACTACTATCCTGCAGTGACGAGCTGCTGGGGACATCTGGTCTGTAGCTACAGCAACCAGCGCTTACAGCCTATCAGAAAAGATTGAACAGGTCTATAGCTATAGTGACCAGCGCTGGCAGCCTATCAGGAAATACTGAACAGGTCTGTAGCTATAGCAACCTGCGCTGGCAGACTATCAGGAGATATTGAACAGGTCTGTAGCTATAGCAACCAGCGCTGGCAGACTATCAGGAGATATTGAACAGGTCTGTAGCTATAGTAACCAGCGCTGGCAGCCTATCAGGAGAGATTGAACAGGTCTGTAGCTATAGTAACCCGTGCTGGCAGCCTATCAGGAGAGATTGAACAGGTCTGTCACTATAGCGACCGGTGCTGATAGCCTATGAGGAGAGATTGAACAGGTCTGTAGCTATAGCGACCTGAGGAGCTGATGTAGCCTATACAAGAGAGGATATCTCAGAATAGGTAGGACACGGGTAATGGACACATATTGCAAAGTAACTTGTTTTTGCAAGATCTTTAACATAAAAAGCAGCAATCATTGTAGTGAGACAACCCCAACAAAGCAGAGTAACCTGAAGTGCAAAAGCAAATGCATACACATGTAAAGTACAAAACATGCACAAAAAAAAAAAAAATAATATAATAAAATATATATATATATATTATATATATTATATATATATATATATATATATATATATATATATATATATATATACACATACACTTCATTCTACACTGACATACCACCTACTTAACCATTGTACAGACCAAGTCTACTCATTCATGGCAGCAGAACCACCTAATTGCAGCGGCCTCTTTGAGCAGTACAGTGCCCTGTTCACATTGCAAAAATTGTTCAGGAATGATAAATATGACAAAAAGGTGAAGGTGGTGACTTGACCTTCAAATTCCCCAGATGTCATTTTGATCAATCATCCTTGGGACATTCTGAACAAGCAGGTCCAATCCATGGTGGTCGCAGATCACAACTTATAAGGCTAAACCTACAGGACACCTTCAGAGCTCTTGGGGTCCAGGCCTCGGTGGGTCAGGACTGTTTTGATGCGGCTGGTCCTCATGTTATGCCTGTGCTATGTAGACTGTTTTTTTCTTGGATCTTTTCTTATTGACAAACGTCGTAAAATAGTTCAATTTTCAATACAGTGAAAAAATAAAAACTCTTCCCATGCAACACGTGACTCTTTTGGCATTTGACGGTCCCGTTATTCCCTATGGACATGTTTGGCATATACGTTGTAAGGTTGCACATTGCCTACATTTATACTTCTGTTGTTGTGCAAGAAATCTCTATTTTTGTTGCTTAATTTTTTTTTTCCTGCATACAAAACACATGTGGGGGAGGAAATACATGAACTCACACTTCATCTGCATAACTTCTGTATAAGCATGCATAATCTTAAATCTGCTGGGTTGGACAAAAAAAAAATCCACCTGACAGATGAAATTTCAAGGAGATTATCAGTTTTCAGCATGAAAAAACATCACAAAATTTCATCTCGTAAATCGAACCTAAGCCCTAAATGATACTAAAAAAAAAAGTTTGTTGGTGCTTACCTCTCACGAGACTCGTAAAGCAAAGGCTGTCCACATACTGTATATCCTATTGGTGACAATGGAGAAAGCCTCATCGGACTCCAGGCCAAAACTGACACGTATCCAAAATTGAAGTTTAACTCTCCAGCAACAAGAAAAATTAAAAAACACAATCTTTATCCCATATAATCTAAACATCTATGTCTCCCAATCTCTGACGCGTTTCGAGCTAAAAATTCTTACTCATAGAGTGAAATGATACTCTACCGGGAGCACCACTGGACTGAGATCATTGGGGAATGTTGAGTTATCCCATAGTGATTGGGTCTATTTTTGGGTGATTTTCACTAAAATTGGATTCAGGCTGACCTAGAGGCGTAACTTGAAGCTCCTGGGCCCCAATACAAAAAAAGTGGAATTGGGCCCCCCCTAGCTACCATGTGTTATTTATAATACTGGTGTCTTCCTATGTGGCAGGAGAGCTTTAGGGCCCCCTCAGGGTACAGGGCCTGGTAGCGACTGCGACCTCTGCACTCCCTGTAGCTACGCCCCTGGGCTGACACTAATTATATTGGTTAAATTTGGGTTGAATTTGACATCGACCTAAATCCAAAGCATAACACTAATCTACTTCTAGGGCAGGAGGTAGAACACATGTAATGGGTACATTAATATGGGACCTAAAAGTAACACCCCCAATTAAGCGCTAAGGATAGGGTTGCCTTTAATTTCAAGGTTCAGTACAACCAAAGGGGTTCGAATACATAACAATGGGGGAGACAGAAGGTGAGGGGCAGAGATGTGTGCATGGTGGTGTAGTGGTAGCAGGGGTATTGTAGGGTGGAGGATCCTTAAGAGATGGTTTTGAAACCTGTAATGGTCTGATGTGTTGGGGGAGTGAGTTCCAGAGTGTGGGGGAAGCACGGGAGAAGTCTTGGAGACGGTTGTTTGAGGAGCTGATAAGAGGAGAGCAGAGAAGAAGGTCCTGTGAGGAGAAGAGATGGGAGATAGTTGGAGATTAAGGCAGAGATATATGGAGGGGAGAGGTCATGGCAGTGTTCCTCAACTCGAGTCCTCAAGGCCCACAAACAGTTCATGTTTTCAGGAATTCCCATACATTGCAATGCCCCTTATCATGTCACCAGTGCAATAATAAGGAAATCCTGAAAACATGACCTGTTGGTGGGCCTTGAGGACTGGAGTTGAGGAACACTGGGTTATGCAGAGCCTTGTAGGTCATGGTTAGTAGCTTGAACTGGATTCGCTGGGCAATTGGAAGCCAGTGGAGGAATTGGCAGAGGGGAGAGGAAGAGGAGTAGCGAGGAGAGAGGTGGATGAGACGGACGGCAGAGTTAAGGATGGATTGTAGGGGAGCAAAAGTGTTAGAGAAAAAAATCTAAATTTGGGGCAAGTTCAGTGATACCAAGAAAAGACCTATTTGAGCAACACTTATGGAAGATACAATTACTGCTCTTTAAAAGAGTTATCCAAATTTCCAATAAACAAAAGTACCTGTAGGAAATGGTATAACAAACCATTATTTACCCATCAGATCCAGCACTAATCCACCAATGGTCCCCAAATGTATCTTGTCCTACAGCGATGACGTCACATGCATTCATTTCAAAGCAAAAAAGGAAACCAGCAGCACAAAACCCCAAAAGTATAAGAGTAGGAAAAATATAGATATATGCACAGCTCCTCACCCTTGAACCCAGGGGCGTAACTTTGGTTCAAAAAGTGGGGGGGACCAATTTTCCCTCTCATCGCCTATCTTGCTATCCCTCCATCCCTCCTTCACTCGCCTTCCCTTTCGCTTCCCCTCCCTTCCGTTCTCTTCCCTCCTCTTCCCCTCTAACCAAGCTGGGAGGTCAGGGTGAGTGCTGTGAACTCCCCCAGTAGGTTCGGGTAGAGTCCTTATGGCAAACACTTTTGGTGCAATCCGTAAGGTTAAGAGTGGCTCTCTAATTACTGAAGTTTAGAGCCGAACTGGGATGAAAAAGCAGCCCTGGCAATGAAACCGAACCAGCAAACCTATAATATTTCCTCCTCTACATGGAAATAAAAGATGTTGCGCAGTGCAGCAAATTTCGCTTAACCCCTCCCATCCCCCATCACTACCATTAAATTTGTTATACACACAACAGAATGAGGAAAATAAAAGAACCCAATCTCACTGTACCCCTAGGAATCATTTATGTCACATACTGTACCCCAAAATGTATTTTATTGCAAACCATACACCAGGAAATGACATCACTCACTGCACCCCAGAAATTAATCATATTGCACATGGGAGCCCCAGAAATGAATTATATTACACATGGTGGCCACAGAAATTACATTAGTAACTGCACCTTAGAAATGAATTGTACATTGTACTCAAGAAATAATATAATTCACTGTGCCCCAAAAATGTATTATATTACATTACTCACTGTACTTCAGAGATTACATTACACCATACCCCAGAGATTATATTACACACCATACATGAGAGATTCCATTAAACACTATATCCCAGAGATTACTACATTACACACTTTACCCCAGAGTTTACATCACACCATACCCCAGAAATTACTACATTACACATTGTAGCCCAGAGATTACATTACACACTGTACCCCAGAGATTACTACATTACACACCATACACCAGATACTGTAACCTAAAGATTACTACATTACCCACTGTACCCCAGAGATTAGTTCACACACCGTACCCCAGATATTACTGCATTATTCACCGTACCCCAGAGACTACATTACACACGGTACAACAGAGATTATATTACACCGTATCCCAGAGATTATTACATTACACACTGTACCCCAGAGACTACATTAAACAATGTACCCCAAAAATTGTGTGTGTGTATATACACTGTGACGCCTCACTTGCGTCCGGACGCCATCTTGGACCATTCTGGGGGTTTTTTAGCTCCGGGATCGCCGTCTTTGGTAGGCGGAATGGCACTCAGACACAGGGCTTCAGTTTAAAACTGGCCTCAACCAGCTTTATTCAGATATAGAATACAAAACATAAATCATAAACCGAAAACCTCAGGCTGTCTGGCCACTGACTAAACACATTGAGTAGACAACCCTTTTAACATGACCTGGACCTACTGTCCAGCATCACAAACAGTAACTCATAACTCACCCAGTCCCCTACTGGGTTCCAGCTTTTCCTAAGCCTCTGGGGGCAAAAGCCCTTCTCCTCAGCTCCTCTGCTGCACTGCCAGCTAGCAGACCACGCCCCCTGATCTCCTGTAGTAGGAGGCCTTTAATAGGTGCTCCAGATGCACCCAATACCTGGGCTGGAACCCAAAGACCTGGAACGTGGGAACAACCACCCACCCATCTGCAGTTGTTCCGGGAAGGCCAGCCCTTAATGGCTGGACATTAGCCATGCTACGTATAATGGTCAGCACCCTAATGTTGCTGACTGACAATACCTGGCTTCCCCCACCGAAACCAGGCTCTCGGTGGCACGTACGCCACCTAGTGGCAGAACCCTGCGACTGCCTATGGTCGCTCTGTGACAAAACATATTGAACTCAGACACACTACACACTTAGGGTTCACCTGACGGTTTTTCAGCACTGACAGTGTTGTATGCTTGTTGGAAATTTGCTGCTTGCAAACAAAGAATTCCGACAAGCAAACGACCCAGACTGCCCGAGGCAGATTTCTGCCTCCTATCCACTAGTGCTGTTAGTGCGTAAAACGCCTCGAAGAATTCTTTGTAAGCACTGACAGTACGCACTGAAAATACTCCAGTAAATCAGTGTCATCTAAACCACAGCACAGATTTTACATTGGGTATAATGTAAATCAGTTTCCTGCCGGATTGGACGCTGGTTCTGAGGCAGATCCAACACTGAATCCACCCCAGAATCAGCATTCATATCTTCCGCGTAAACGTAGCCTTAAGGTATGCTCACATGGCGTATAGCGGGGCGTACTGTGCGCTCTGCTATATGCAGGAAAGACGTGACATAGCTAGACACATGGCTGTACAATATATACACGTCACACATACAGTACATACCCTACTCACATGCACACAAAATGCCTGGCACCCTTGTCCCCTCCTTACCTGTCTCCTGTAGTCTGGTGCAATTGGCATTCAGCAAGAGCTTCCCTTCTTCTCTGATGATGGTTGAGCCCTATGCTCAGTGGTATGCAATGGGAGGGAAAGATACAGCCCCAGAAACAGAGTGTGCTTGACTGTGAGCAGCGTTCTGATTTTTGAAGCATCCGCTGCTGACTCCTGCTCTAACAATCAGTGCTGCTCTCACTCTGCACTGGCCCATGAGGCTGCTAACTACTCTGTCACACCCAGATGCTCATAAATATAGGAGGCAAAGGGTTAACTTCTTCCTCCTCTGTGCTCTGCTCTCCCTACTTACGGTATTCTCATGCTTTCATATGGATTATTTTTTATTGAAGTGGCTAAAAAGTGGGGGGACCGTCCCCCACGCAGAAGCATAACTGGGGTATTGAGGAAAAAAAAGCTAAAAAAACTTTATTCCTCCATCAGAGCAGTGCAATGTTTTGATTTGTCTAGGCCCTTATCAGTTTATAAAGCCCTGGACAGGGTTAAATTGTGCATGCTCTGATGGAGGAATGAAGTTTTTTTTTTTTTTCACTTTTTCTTGCAAACCTCAGTGATGCTGCTTCTTCTTTTTTGACTCTCTGGGTGTTACATGCATTAATGTGACCACAGCAGCCAGTTACTGACCATGCCTTACATGCTAACATCGTTGGATGTATGTTGTGAAGGTCCATGACGCGGCTCCCGTTCCGAGCTGCGGGCATGGCCGTGTCCCCGCTGACCTCTGTGTCTTTACATTCACCTGTCCCGGCTCCTGATCCTGCTGCTCCGGGACCGCCGCAAATTTCTCTCACTTCCAGGGTCTGCTCAACCTGTTGTTGGCTGCCGGAGGGCCGGCACCCCCGGCAGGGGAGGGACTATGGGCAGGCGAAGGTAGGCAACCACCTAGGGCTCCACTTCATCCTAGGCCGGGGGGGGGTGCAAATAGGATGGATGGCTTAATTTTACTTTGGGGGGGAGGAGTGGGGGGGGTACATGGCTTTTTGCCTAGGGCCCAAGCAACCCTTGCCCAGCCCCGGGGTGAATGCGCGGGCTTTTTGCTATTTAAAAGGACAGTGTCCCCAAATTTCCCGCCTCTTAGGGGTGACCCCTGGCTATAAGAGGAAAATTTCCGCCCTTGCTCCAGAGTCGTTTTTGTTGTCTTCTACTGGCTTGATCCCTGGTGCTGTTACTGCTGCTGTACCTGCATTGCCGTGCCGTTATGACACCCAGTACCTTACTGTGTATCCTGCTGCTCAGGGGGTAACTAGAGAAGCCAGGGCCCATAGCAAACTTTGGGGGGAAAGGGGGGATGGAGGAAAGAGGTGTAAAATAAAGAAATCCTTACTCCCTGGTCCAGCTCCCCCCAATTTTGGCCCCCCTTTCGCTCCGTTGGTTTGGGGCAGCCCTGGCTCACGCGGGCGGCCCCCCTTTGTGATGTGACTCACCGCCCGCCCACGTGCCCGACCCGGGGGAAATAAAAGCGGGGGACGGCCTCTGCCCTGCTCTCCCCGGGAGCGCGCCTCGAACCCGGCCCCCGGGGGCGGAGATGGCCGGGGCCCCCGGGCTCCCCGCATAAAAACTGTTAATTTTCATGGGGGGGGCCCAGGAGGGAAATTTTACCGGGGTTGCGGGACGATAGCAGTCCCCCGGGGCCCCCCTAAGGCGGGGCCCCGTAGCAACTGCTACCCCTCTACCCCGGTAGTTACGCCCCCCTTTGCGCCGCTGCACCACCCGTTATACCTTGACTATCTCTATTGTACCAAGCCCTTACCTGCCTCGCACCCTCTATTCCTGTCGCCTATACCACAGACCTGCTGTCTTTGTCCAAATTTCCCTTTGTCACCGGGGGTAAACCACCTAAAACCATCTTGCCCCGGAAAGACTGGGGACCACCATCCGATTGATGGGTCAGTGTATACATACGTGATATCACCCCTGGAGGACAAGTAGGCATAGACCAGTGGGTCCTATTGGAGCATTGGCACTGGAGCCTTATTGGATTTGGTTATGGATAATTTGTTATTTTGCAGTGTTTTCTGTAGGTTCTTTTATTTCTTATAATCCTGAACAATCTCTTTTACCTCTTCCTTCCCACTCCATACAAGGTAGGTAACACCTGTCAGTTACAGCCAGGACCTGCCACAGTAACAGATCCTAGACTTTTAAACCCCCCCCTGATGCTTCTGGAAACATGACCACAGCATCTGCGGCCCTCCAGCTGTTGGGAAACTACAACTCCCATCATGCCCACTGTTATAAATTTATAAAACATGATGGGGGGTGTAGTTTCCCAACAGCTGGAGGCCGCATTTGAGACCCCGATCTAAAAATCAAAAAAAAAAAAAACTTTGATTCCTTCCCCTCCTCCACCCCAATTTTTTAAAATTAAAAAAAAAAAAAAAAAAATAAAAACCAGGCGCATCATGCTCAAAAAAGGCAGACCTATGTCAATGTGCCTTTCTGAGACTGAGGAGTCCAGTGGGGAAAAGATTTTTGTTAAGGAAAAAAATGTCCAATATTTTCTCAAATTTACACCAGTACAATAATAAAAAGAAATTTTCGGGAAATTATCAAACGTAAAAAAATTAAAATTATTTAAAATTAATAAAAAATTTTATCAATAAAAATATATAAAAATTATAATATCCAAAAATATAAAAATTTTTCCTATAAAATGTTTTTAAATGTAATAGTCAAAAAACTAATTTTACATTTAAACCACTGATGTTTTTAAAGATTTTTAAATTTTTCCCACAAAAATTTGAAATTTTTTTTGGGCCCCTTCCCCCCTTTATCCATACGCAAGAGCGCACAGCAAAAAGGAAATGTGGGAGTGGTCCCCCCAACAGGTTCATCCCCTGTTTTATCACTGCATGCTATTCAAAGGACTTCTTTTTTCCAGCCTTCTTAAAAACCCCCCCTTTTATAATTTTTTGGGGCATTATAATGCCCCAAAAGTTCCATAAGGGCAAAACCACGGGCGAGGGCGGGAAATTTTACACCATTTATTAATGCACAAAAACCACTTCCATACTTAGGCGTTTATATACTAAAAAGAACTCACAATTCACTTCACGCTCCCTTCCTTTTAAATTCCCCAAATGTCAAAATTGCATTTTATTCAATTCCCAAACCCCTTAAGAAGGGGCTAAAAATTTGTATTTGTTCCTATAATATTACTGGTTGAGTTTTGATACTTAGCCCTAAAAGGGGTTTTTCTTGAAAAGGAACGGGTTTTTTTATAAACATTGTTCCCATTTTTTCCTTAATTTTTCAAACTGGTTTTATGTTTTGTATCGCTTCACCCATTCGGGTTTCGCAAGGAACTGGGTTCATACATTGTTCATTTGTTTAAAATATTTGACATGGTCGTTTGTTTTTTATCACTTTGCCTTTCCCAAGGCTTTTTTTTTAAAGGGTTTTTCTGGGGGTTTTAAATCATTGTATCATGTTCCTATAATACTTATACATGGTTGTATGTTTTGTATCACTTTAGCCCTTCAAGGCTTCTATAGAAGGGTCTGGTTTCATACATTGTGTCATGTTCCTATAATACTTATGCATGGTTGTATGTTTTGTATCACTTTAGCCCTTCAAGGCTTCTATAGAAGGGTCTGGGTTCATACATTGTATCATGTTCCTATAATACTTATGCATGGTTGTATGTTTTGTATCACTTTAGCCCTTTAAGACTTCTATGGAAGGAACTGGGCTCATACATTGTATCATGTTCCTATAATATTTATACATGGTTGTGTGTTTTGTATCACTTTAGCCCTTTAAGACTTCTATGGAAGGAACTGGGCTCATACATTGTATCATGTTCCTATAATATTTATACATGGTTGTGTGTTTTATATCACTTTAGCCCTTCAAGGCTCCTATGGAAGGAGCCCATGTCCTGACAATGGTGATGTGGCTGAGAAGGTGTCCACATTCTGGTGACTATTTTGGTCTCTAGCAAGCAATAACCATGTACCCCACAAGTTGGACAAATGCCAAGATGTGTGGAGACCCTCCTGACGGATACATGAAGACATCTGATCGCTTACATTGAGGTTGGCCATCCAGAAGTAACGACTTCACCGCGGGCACAACTACTTTGCATGATTTAGACCAATTAGATTGGTTATCACCAATGGCCGGAAGATAGTTACCCCTACTGGAGATCGCTATTCCGTATGATTTTGACATAATGAGTTCGTTATGACCCTTCCTCGTGCCCGTGCTCGCTCACAGAGGATGCCAAGTACCCAGCTCCATCATATTAGTCGTCTCATCAACTTTCGCCCTGCATGTCTTCCTCCTCCTCCCTTCCTTACATTTCCTCTCCTATCTCTTAATCTTTGCTCTCTTTCCAGATACTGTACTCAACTCATCAGTTGTTCTGACACCTCAGCGCCCCCCCCCCCTCCCCTCCTGCCTTCTTCTCTCTTCTTCCTTCTTCCCCTATCTTGGTGTGTTTGGTGAATCTGTCTCAGTCCAATTATGCATTCAGAAGGCTGTTGATTCTGTGGGTGCAGATTGTCGGGTATTTGCATATAATAGCAGCAATTTATCGCTTGGCAGCAGTGAGTGGCTTTTAGATGAGGGCAGCTGTTTTATCTGTTTAATACTGACAAACAAATGGCTCCATGTCTGCGAGAGAAGTGAGAGACCTTAACCATCTCCTGGCCAAGCCAAGCAGGGTAGTGCAATCTGCGTCAGACATTGGTAACGTGCAAGCAGACCTGGCCTCACTGAGCGCTTGGGCATCCACTTGGCAAATGAGGTTCGATGTGGATAAATGTAAGGTTCTGCATCTGGGTAGAAATAATCCGCCAGAACTATATATTCTGATGCAATAATCTGCAGCATCATACGTCCTTGGGGTAATAATCTGCAGCATCATATGTACTGGGGGTAATAATCTGCAGGAGTCATAAATCCTGCTGGTAATAATCTGCAGGCATCATATGTCCTAGGGGTAATAATCTGCATCATCATATATCCTGGAGTAATAATATGCAGCATCATATGTCCTGGGGGTAATAGTCTGCAGTCATCGTATGTCATGGAGACAATAATCTGCAGGCATCATATGTCCTAGGGGTAATAATCTGCAGGCATTTGATGTCCTAGGGGTAATAAACTGTAGGCGTCATTCATGGAGGCAAAAATCTGAGGCATATTGTTCTGGGGAATAAATTGCAGGCATCTATTCTTTGGGGGCAAAAAATCGAAAAGGGATCATAGTCCTAGG
>JAODAL010042508.1:0-34743 GCA_025379985.1 Phyllomedusa bahiana | reverse complement strand
CTGAGGGCTGAAGAAATGACTGTTTTCCCCCTTTTCACTGTAATAGAAAGAAAATTTCCCCTGTAAACCCCCTTCCCTCTGTGTATGACAAAAATTTATAAAAATTTTGGGTGGGGAGTGTGTTTTTATAAAATTATATTTTATATATATAAAAACTAACACACCTCTCTCTCTCTTTAAAAATTTTTTTTAAAATAAATAAAAAAAAAACATGCAGTATCGGGTGTGTGCATAATATATTTGTGTGAAATGAAAAAAACAAAAATGCAATATACAGTATACAAACATGTGCATATAACAAATACATTTATTCTGATAGCCCCTGCTTTTTTAAAACCCATACAACCGATCACCCCAAAGGAAGCAAAAGGTAATGTTCCCCCAAAGGGGGTTTGATCCATGTGAATTTAAACGTATTAAAAACCCGTTTTTGGATCCATCTTTCGGACCCAAAACGGACCCAAACACCCCTTCTAAAAATTTGTGCATTTGTGATTTTATCCCTGCTTGAAATGAAAAAAACACACTTTCATTTGTTCAAAACAAATTGGGCCGATCCCTCTCTTTGCATCGTTCTGATGTGTCTTTCAGATCCTTTTCATGTAAATTTCTTGACCCGAAAGACCAGCAAACCCCAATAAAAAAAAACTGTAGGGTGCGATCCTGCTGCAAAAAAAAACCCAAAAACTGCACCCCCACTTTGGTTAAAAACGCCGCTAAGTTTTTTGGAAGCGTTTTTTCGGTTTCCAACACGGACCCAAAACCGAACCCGGGGGACACTGTGTAAAAAACCCCTAAAAAGCGCAGCTTTTATTTCTTGTACATGAAAAAAAAAATAAAAGCTGCGCTGGGGTTTGGGTTTTTGCTTTGGGTAAAAAGGACCTTTCCTCCCCTCAAAATTCAGGTTAAATTAGGGGGTGTTGGCACCTTGTGACAGTGAGTAAAGCTTTGGGTTGCAGTTTTGGGCCCCCAGTTTTAAAAGGCCACCCAAAACATGCACTACTGCGGCCCAAAACTCCCGGGGAAAAGAAAAATAAACCCCTTTCCTGACAACGGTCATAATAGGGAACCTCTGTTTTTCCCTCTCGGGCCTTTCCCAGAGCCTTTAAGTTTTTTTTTTTTTTCCAAACCTACAAAAGACACATGAGGGTTTTTATTTTGGGGGCCCAAGATTTGCTTTCAAATGCTGTCATTCACTGAAAAAAAAAATTAAAGGGGAAAAAAAATTTACTTGTGCCTGTTAGTCAGAGATTTTTTTTTTTTTTACACATTCCTCTTTGGAAATTAAAAATGTGTATTATCCCGGTTGATTCAAGTCAAGCAATCCCAAAACCCTTTTAGGTTTTTTCATGTTTAAGTACCATAAAAAAAATTCCCAAAAAAACGGGTTTTTTTTGTTCTGGCCCCGTTGGACCTAGTCTGGTGCTTTTTTTGGGGGGCGATATGTTTTTTTTTTTATTGGCCCCTTTTTGGGGTTTACATTTTGATTTTTTATCATTTTTTTTTAAAATTTTGGGGGATGTAAAATGAAAAAACCCCAAAATTTTAGCAAAAAAATTTAATTTTTTTTCTTTTAAATGGGTTAAACGTTGATTGAAATTATTTTTAATAGATCGGATTGTTTGTGTTGATCCCAAATTTTTGTGTATTTTTTTAAAATTTTTATTTTTTTTTTGTAAAAGGGAAAAAAGAGTGGGGATTTTAATTTTAATATTTTTTTTTTTTTTAAAATGGGGGGGGGTTGGGGGGGGGGGCCAAATCACCCATTTTCCTAGGGCCCCAAAAAGTCTTGCCCCGGGGCCCCTGCACAACCAAGGGGGGCTTTCATAGTTTATTCAAAGGGGACCGTTCGGGTTTTAAAAAGGCAGTTTTCCACCATCGCCCCAGGGAACCTGATGGGGGTTTGTTTTCACCGCGGAGGTCCAATTGGAAAAGATCGGGCCCCTTGTAGCCCTTCAAAGGTTTTCCGTGATTAACGGAAAAGGGTACCGGTTTTTCACAAATCGGGTTTCCGACCCCGATAGTCATACAGGGGGGAAAAAAACCATCCTTTTTCTGAACGAAAAAAAAAACCCGGCCCCCGGCGGGTGAGGGAGGACTTGGATAAAAAGGGCCCTTTTCCCGGGTTTTTCAGGGATATAGCCCGACTGGCCTGGGGTCTGGGGCCTGGGACAAGGGGTAGACCCTACCCGGGGAGGCGGGGTCCCAGGGAGGAGGTAAAAGGGGACAGCCCAAAAGGGGCATGAGGGGGAAAAGAGTTTCGGCCCTTTTTTCTCTGAAAAGACATCCCCCGTAGCCCTGGTATTCGTGGGGGAAGGGGACCTGGCAGAGACCTGGTGGGCCCCGGTTAAAGGAGGGGTGATTCCCCCCGGGCCCGGGGGGCCCAAAGAGACAGCGTCTCCGACAGTGGGGCCCCCCGCCTGAACCCCCCCGTTTCCCAGTTGAGGGTAGGGGCGTGGAACTCCCGCCAGGGAAAAGACCCAACGGGAATCGCTGGGGGACGCCCCGGGGAAGGAGTAAAAGGTGATCTTTTTTCCCTTGTTTTAAAGGCCCCACAGGGAGGGCATTTGGTTTTGGTCCCGTCCCGGAGGGCATCAAAAAGGGAGCTCCCCACTAAGGGGAGGTTTTTCACCAAGGGTTTTCTCAGACAGGTCCCCGGGAAGACGATACTGGGAAAACCCCGAGCGGCGTGGATAAAGTTTTCCCCCCCGGGGGCCGGAGTTTCCAAAAGCAGGCACTGAAATACGAGTCCGGAAAACCCGACGAGACCTCTATTCCATAAAAAAGGGCGTGGAGAGGAAGAGGTTTTACACCTAGGGGCCCCCTCCGGCAAAGACCCGGGGCGGGCGTTGCCCTGCCACTGTGGGGGGGATGCGGGCAAACCATTGCGGGGAAAATGATCCCGGGGTGGAAAAATAAGGGCCCCAATTTCTCTGCCCCATGGGAAACAGTTTCGTTCGGACAGATGTGCCCCGGGCCACCTGCAAAAACCCCTTTACTGGGCTTTGGGGAGGTTTGGGGAAACTGGGGGTCTTTGGAATCCGGGGGGCCCAAGGGGGGCAGTCGGGATGGCCGGGGGGGATCACGTTCCTGGGGAAGTTTTTTCTTGCCGCCGGCGAAGCGAAAAATCAATACGATAGGGCCCGGGGGAAACAATTTTACTTAAAGAAGAACCCCCGGGTGTCTCTGGCCGCCAAAAGCCCTCGTTAACCCGGGGGACAGGCCCTTTTAAAAAGTGGCACACAGGGGCCCTTCCCGGGGCAGCTCCGCGGCAGGGTCCGAAACTGAACCCCATAGTCCCAACCCAGGGGTCACCCTGGCGGAAAATTCAGTAGCGGCTCTGCAGAGGATGCCCCGTGGGTGGCCTTTTAAAGGGCACTGGGAAAATCGGAAAAGGAAAGCCCAAAAGGTCCGTAGCCCCCGGATCATTCCTTGTCCAAAGGGGGGGTTTGGTAAAACCCCGGGCCCGGGCCTTCCCCCGACAGTAGACTAAAAACCCAAAGGCCACCTTCGAAATTTTAGAAGGAGAATTGGGCCCCCCATTAATTTAAAGTGCAAAGACACTGGGTTTAAAAATCCCCCCGCAAAGTTAAAGGGGGGCCCCCCAAAAATTGGCGGGTGAGGTAAAACCCAAGCTTGGACCCCCCGGTTTCTGGCCCAGGCGCGCCAAAGGAAGGAAGAGTTTGGCGGGTGTTGGTTAGCCAGGAGCTGCGCATCATGGCCCGGGCAACGATTCAAAAATGCTGAGGGTTTTTGCGGGGAGTTGTTGCGGGGCTTTCTGACCACGGGTAGCGGTTTTAGGTCCGAAAAACACCAGGTAACGGCACCTTGGCGGGATCCAGGCCCGGGTCTTTCTGTCACGGATGCTGGGATGGGGTCCCCCCGGACCAACCCCAAGCGAAGGGGTAAAACCGACCAGGGGGCGGAGTCTAAGTAGAACCCGGTTTTACCCGAGCCCCCCGCAAAGGGGGGTGGACTTGCTTTCGGCGGGGGGAAAATACCATGGCGCTTCCACTGGCGTGACTTGCTTCGGGGGGCAGCCCAAAGGCCCGGGGTGGGACAAAAAATGTGAAAATGGGAGGGGGTAGTCCGGGGGGCAAAGGGAGGAAAGGGCCCGGAAAAGGCGGGAGAGGTTCGTGGGGCGGGGAAAGGGTTTCGTAACGGGTTTGGTTAAAAAAAACCCGGGAAACAGGGCTCGATGCAAAGAAAACGCTTTCTCTAAAGGCTGTAGGGACTAAAAACCCCGGGGGGGGCATACTGGGGAAAGGAAAGGAAAAATTTTATAGGGCAGCGACCACCCTTTAAACCCCAAAAAATAAAGGGGCACTGGCCCTTTAAAAACCCAAAAGACTGGCGCGCGGGGGGCCGCCACCGGGCCCACAGGGGAGTCGCGGGGGGGAAAAAGGGGGGCGAGTTCAAAAAGGGACGGGGGGGCGCAAGGGGAAGGGGCCCCGGGCCCCCGGCACTAACAGTTCCCGGACGCCGGGGGGGGCCGCAGCGCCACTAAATGCGCCCCAGGGCCCGGGCCGGGGGGCTGCGGAACCCCCCCTCGTGACACCGGTAGGGCCATTCCCCCCTGTCATCATAGGGCTATCAGATAAGACAGAGCAAGAAGAAAGGGGGAGGCAAAGGGCGGTAGCCCCGAGAAACCTGGGGGCACTTCTGAGGGTGATAAATTCAAAAAATCACTCAAAAAAATCAAAAAAATTTTAAAACAAAATAAAATTTTGGAAAAATCTCTTCAAATTTACTGTTCCCTAGGGTGGGTTTTCCCGCTAATCTTTTTAGTTTTAGACAAACCTTTTTAAGGGATTTTTTTCACTTCAAGGATTTCTCTGTATTTCCAAAAAAATCTTGGAAAAAAAAAAGTCACTTTTGGGAATTGTGTCCATTAAACCCGTATACAACCTTTTTCCCAGGGTTTTCCCCTCTTTGTATGAGCGCACAGGCTCCTATTTTTGGTCCCGGCTTTTTATTAGGGGGTAAAGAGCCTCAGCAGCTCATCCGCAGACCCGCCCTAAAACAGTAATAGTCAATTAAGATGGCCCGGATTTAAAAATTTTAAGAAAAAAGGAAAGAGGGAAAAATGGGAAATTTATTAGTAGACAACCCTTTTTGGTAAGCCTTTCCCTTTCCTGTTTTATGGGCTATAAAGTGTTAAAAACCTTTTACCCCATTGTTAAAAAACAGATAAAATATTTTTATTAGAGCATTTTTCATTCATTTTCTTGAAGGGTGAAACCTTTTTCCCAAAAAAATTTTATTATGTATATTTAGGAAAACAAGAGCTCGATTTTTCCCCCGGTACGGGGTAGAGTTAAAACCCCCCCCCAAAAAAAGAGAAAATTCAGGGCTGGTGGGACAAGGCCCCCTGGGGCCCAAATTTTGATGTGAGAGAGGGGAAAAATTTTTCCAGAAGGCCTGAGGGTAGGGGGAAAGATCCAAAAAATGTTTGGAAAAAAAGGGAAACCCAAGGGTTTCTGGGAGGACCTCCAACCCAAAAAGGGGGGTGTATTTGGGTATAAGTTTTTGAAGGTGGACTTGGAAATCAAGCAGATGTGCTTATTCAATGATTAAGGGGAAGGCTGAATCCGCAAACCGGGCACAGAATTGC
Organism: Phyllomedusa bahiana; assembly: GCA_025379985.1. NCBI lineage: Eukaryota > Metazoa > Chordata > Amphibia > Anura > Hylidae > Phyllomedusa > Phyllomedusa bahiana. Next base: position 29,129 of record JAODAL010042508.1, on the reverse strand, counting down.
CCCCCAAACCATTCAAAAGACGATAAAAAAACTGGTTTAAATTCTTAAACAGAATTTGCCCGGGGATTTTTAAAAAACCCCTGCGTTGGCCCTTTCCTTTTGGAAAAAAACTTTTTTTTTATTATTTTAAATTTTTCCCAAAGGGGCTTTAATGGGGTTTTATGGTTTCTTAAAAAAAAAATTTTTAAAGGGACCGGAAGAAGGGGTCCCCGGAAATTGGGGGGTTTTACCTGGGCAAATTTTTGTTACCCGAAACAGGATCGGGGACCTATTTTATTTTAAAATTTTTGCAAAACAAAGTTTCACAGAAATTTACCCCGGGAAAGCAGCTGAAAAAGGGGGAGGGGGGGGAAGGGCTGTGGGTTCCCTCTGGGGTAGGAGCCCCGTTTTTTAAGGCGGGCCGATCAACCCCCGTTTTATGGAGAAAAATGGGCATTGGGAATTTAGCGGGTATATTTTTGCGGCACAGCCCAACCCCCACGGGGGAGGGAAATCCAGCTGTGGGTGTTTTAAACCCCTTCCCAAAGTCGGGGGACCTTTTTATGGTCGCGACAACCCAAACCCGGGAGATGGGGGGGAGTGGGCCCCCCCTGCTGGGAATCGGGAAAGACGCCCCTTTCTGGTCCCCTTTCCCACAGCCCGGGTGCTTAAAAGAAAGCATTGGGGGGCATGGTGATTTACAGTCACCATTGGGGGAAACCCGTTTCACAGCCCGTAAAAGCTGTGTGCAGGTCTCCTCTTTTTTGAGCAAATTTTAATAGCTCATTACAAATTTTTTTCTGGGAAAAGTGGGAAAAAAATTTTAAAAAAATAAAAATTTAAAATGTAAAAAAGAAAAACACAAAAAAACCAAAAAAAAAATAAAAATTTAGCACACCGCCCCCTTTTCCCCTTTAAAAAACGCCAATTGCCCCAAAAATATTTAAAAAATAAAAATACCCCTATTTGGTAAACACCCTGGGTGAAGAACCCACAAATGGGAAATCTGTCATGTTAATTAACCCTTACAGTGAACACTGTAAAAAAAAAAAAAGTCACAGAATTGCGATTTTTGTTCATCCTGCAGCACATAAAATGGAATAAAAAGTGATCATAAGCTCATATAAACACCAATGTAGTGCCAATTAAATCAGTTCATCCCGCAAAAAAAAAGTCCTTACTCAGCTTTGTATATGGAAAAATAAAAAAGTTACGGCTATTAGAAGATAGCGATGCATAAATATTGTTTTACACAAAAAAATCACTAAAAAAAAAAGTAGTTAAAAAACTATATAAATTGGGTATTGCCATAATTGTCTCGACCCAGGGAGCAAAACTAACTTGTCATGAATACTGCACGGTGAGCACTGATAAAAATAAAAAACACTACTAGGATTGCAGTATTTTCTTCACCTCCAAAAAATGGATTGAGAAGCAATCAAAAAGTCTTGTCCCCCCAAAATTGATACCAATAAAAATGTCAACTCATCTCTTGAATAAAAAGGTTTTCATTGTGTAAAAGCAGTAAAACATAAAAAAAAAAAATATACACATTGGGTATCGACCTGCTGAGTAAAGGTAGGATGACATTTATACCACACGGTGACCGCTGTCAAAAATAAAATAAAAAAACTACCAGGATTGCTGTATTTTGTTCAAAATGCCTCACAAAAACCTTAATAAAAAGCGATAAATGCGTCATATGAACCCCGTAATGGTACCAATAAAAACATTAACTCATCACACAAAAATTAAACCCTCAATCTGCTCCATATACAGAAAAATAAAAAAGTTACGGCTGTCAGACTATGATGACAAAAACGCAATTTTTTATAAAAGCATTTGTATAGTGTAAAAGTAATAAAACATAAAAACTATATAAAATTTATATCCTTGTAATTGTACTGACCCACATAGTAAAGTTATCCTGTCATTTATCCCGCACGGCGAACGCTGTAAAATTGAAACCCAAAAAACATAGGCGGAACTGTGTTTTTTTCCACCCATTTTCATGGCCCAATGCTAAAAATAAAGTACGGAACACGTCTCCCAAAATGCACAATACACACCTAGATAAGATCCCTAAGGGGTGTTGAATCTAAAATGGGGCGACTTCTGGAAGGTTTCACCTGTTCTGGTACTCTGAGGGCTTTGCAAATGTGACATGGCACCCACCAAAATCTGCGTTCCAAAAGCCAAATAGTGCTCCCTCTCTTGTACTCCCTGCCATGCGCCCAAACAGCAGTTTACACTTACATATAGGGTATTGCTGAACTTGGAAGAAATTGCGTAACAAATTTTGGGATGCTTTTTTCCAGGATTCCTTTTACAAATGAAGGGGAAAAATCTCTCCTTAAGGAGAGGAACCAATAAATTGGTTGGTGTGAGGGTTTATTTGCCATTCAGACCTCACTGACTGTTTTGCATAAAGCAATGTCTTATGGGAAAAGAGCTGAGGAGCTCCACAGCGCACTCTATTGGATGTAGTTATCCTCAGTTCACATGTAGCTCGCAGGAGCCTAGCAATGTGAAAGGGATTTGAGCCAAACCAGTTAAGTTCAACTACAGACAGCTGTTTCGGGGTATTTGCCCCTCGTCAGTGCAATGAAGCAGATTCAGCTAAAATTGCAGATTGTTGGGAAAAAATTATTTGTTTTCTCATTTTCACATCCTAACGCAAAATTTTTTTATGAAAGACCTGTGGGGTCAATATACTCATTACACCCCTGATTATATTCCTTAAGGGGTGTAGTTTCCAATATGGGGTCTATTTAGGGGTCTTTATTAAGTTTTAGCACTTTAGGGTGTTTGTAAACCTGGAATGGCACCTAAAGAAAATTGTAATGAAAAGGAGACCGCAAAGGCCGGCAGGAGCTCCGCCCCTTCAGGGGCTTGTGGTTGAGCCAAACGGCGCTCTACGGCCACATATGAGATAGCTCTAACAATAGAATTGGGGAATCGATGTTGAATTGCATTTCCCTGGTCACAGCTACCGTGTTCCAGTGAATAATGGATACAAATTGAAAATATGCAAAAAAAAGTGAACTTTTGAAATTTCACCTCCACGTTGCTGTAATTTCTGTGAAACAACTAATGGGTTAATAACATTTCTAAATGCTGTTTTGAATACTTTAAGGGGTATAGTTTCTTACACAAAGTAATTTATGGGTGTATCTAACACATGGCTGCCATTAGGGCAGTACAGGGGGTACTGCTCTATGGGGCCCCGCTGGAGATGTGAGACAAGGGGGGCCTGCGGCCGGCAGTGGGCCCCCCTTGTTTCAGAAGCTTGGTAAAAAGAACAGGCCCCAGGCGTGCTCTATTTACCAAGCTGTAAGCATCAGGGCCGCACAAGCAGCCGCTATGCTGCTGATGCACTGCGGAGGCTCCGCAGCATGAATACTCCGGTAGCGTCACTCGCTGCATGTGGAGAGACGTGGGGCCCTGCAAGGGGGAGAGAGGGAGGGGGCCGGTCACATGGGTAGAGGGGTTTGTTTTCACATAGTATGTAAAGTAAGTGTATGTATGTATGTATGTGTGTGGATATATAGTGTGCATGGATGTGTATATAGTGTGCATGGATGTGTGTATACTGTATATAGATGTGTATATAGTGTGCATGGATGTGTGTATACTGTATATAGATGTGTGTATAGTGTGCATGGATGTGTGTATACTGTATATAGATGTGTGTATAGTGTGCATGGATGTGTGTATACTGTATATAGATGTGTATATAGTGTGCATGGATGTGTGTATACTGTATATGGATGTGTAAATAGTGTGCATGGATGTGTGTTTACTGTATATGGATGTTTATTTACTGTACATGGATGTGTGTATACTGTATATAGATGTGTATATAGTGTGTATGGATGTGTGTATTCTGTATATAGATGTGTGTATAGTGTGCATGGATGTGTGTATACTGTATATAGATGTGTATATAGTGTGCATGGATGTGTGTATACTGTATATAGTGTGTATGGATGTGTGTATACTGTATATGGATGTGTGTATAGTGTGCATGGATGTGTATATAGTGTGCATGGATGTGTGTATACTGTATATAGTGTGCATGGATGTGTGTATACTGTATATGGATGTGTATATAGTGTGCATGGATGTGTGTATACTGTATATGGATGTGTATATAGTGTGCATGGATGTGTGTATACTGTATTTGGATGTGTATTTACTGTACATGGATGTGTGTATACTGTATATAGTGTGTATGGATGTGTTTATACTGTATATAGATGTGTGTATATAGTGTCATGGATGTGTGTATACTGTATATAGATGTGTGTATAGTGTGCATGGATGTGTGTATACTGTATATAGATGTGTGTATAGTGTGCATGGATGTGTGTATACTGTATGTAGATTTATATATAGTGTGCATGGATGTTTGTTTACAGTATATGGATGTTTATTTACTGTACATGGTGTGGTTACTGTATAAGTTGAAAATAGTGTTTAGGGATGTGTGTATTCTGTATAGATGTGTGTACGTGTGCATGGATGTTCTAACTGTATATATGTGTATGGAGTTTAAAGTGTGTATGGATGTGGTATCTTTTAAATGGTGGTTAAGTGTTTTTGGATGTGTTATACTGTATAGGGATGGATGTGGGGGTGTACTGTAAGGAAAAGGTGTAAAAAAGTGTGTACGGATTGTGTAAACGTAAGGTTTTGGTAAAATATATTTGTTGTAATGAAATAAGTGGGTTGGATATTTTGAAAATTTTTTAAATGGATGTGTTGTGTGTTATACTGGCGTGGATGTTAATTTTAAACGTTATGGCATGGGTATGTATATACTTTTGGGAGTGAATTATTGAAGTAGGTTTTTGTACTGCATTAAAAATAAATGTTATGTTTTTAAGTGATTGGATATAGCTGTGTTAAAACTGTTTGGTGTTGCATGTGTATAACTGGGGTGTTTTATAAAGTTGTAGAACGGTGTGGTGTATATAATTTTGTATTAGTGTGTATACCTGGGTAACCTAAAATTATAAAAATTGTCAAACTCAATTTTTTTTATCCTTACTGTAGCAGATGTTAATTAATAAAGTTTAATATAAAATAGATAAATAGAATGAAGGTTTTGAAAATAATATTAGAAAGGAGATATTTGCCCAAAAAGTGAATAGATAAAAAGATATTAGATAATGGTGGAAGGAAAAATTTGACTGGATTTAAAAGATGAATATATGGGATGTATGAGAAGATTTATAAATAAGATAGTATGAAATGGGGCTTTTTCTGCTGAGGCTGCCCCCCCGGGCAGTGGGCTAGGTGGACCGGGCTGGCTTTTCTTTTTGCGCGGGGACCGGGCCAGGCGCAGTTGGGTACATCGGGGCATATTGGGGCCCCCAAGGAAAGTCTTTTTGGTTCGTGGGGGGCCAAACTACGGAAAGGTTCCGGATGGATCCACCCCAGGGGCAGGAAGGGAGCCCAATTTTGCTTACATTATATTTTAGTCAAGTGAGGGTGGGGGGTGGCTTACTGCACTGAAGGACCTAACTGTAGCCAGCAGAAGGGTGTGACAGTAGCTTGCAAGAATAACAATATACTGAAGTGCAGAGTGCTATAGTATATTGTTCCAGCGAACATTTCTATCTCCCCAAGGGGGATTGAGAGAGAAAAAAAAAATACCCCCAGTAATCTAGAACCCCCCCTCCCCACACACACACTCTATGTTTTTTTTTTTTTTTGGGGGGATTCAAGGGGGACAAAAATTTTGGGTTTGGGGCCCTGAAATTCCTGATGGCAGCCATGATCTAAAATACAGGCCCCAAGTCAGAACTGTACTGGTCTTTAAAATATCAAAATGTGAAAAATTACTACTAAAATATTGTAAAAATATAAAGACATTTAAAAAATGATGTCAACTTACAGTAGACATATGGTCGGTGCTAGTTTGAAACTATTTTTAGTTATTTTGAATAACTGTGTTACATGCATAAATTTTGATGTTTGAAGTTAGCAACGTTGTAACATTGTTCATGATATTTTGATATTTATCACAAATAAACAAGGATTGTATGGACCAAAATGTCTTACTAACTTAAAACACATTGGGCGAAATGCATTAAATTTGGCGTTTCATCGCCTAATAATAGGCTAGAATGCGCCTGATGTATGAACCCGCTCTACAGCAGGTCGTAAATCAGGTGCATTCTAGCGCTCGGGCGAAAGTTCGGATCAGGTATACCACTTTGAAAGTGGTATACTTGTTCCAACTTTAATGCGCGTAGAAATGCCGTAGCGTAGCTATAAATATGTAGCTTCGCTACAGTTCTGGTGCGCCCCGCCTCCCCTCAGAGTGGCGTGCGGGAGATTTAAAAATGTATGAATGGGGCTGCGTCTGATATCGGACTATAAAGACGCCAGATATGTTGCGCAGCCCCGTTCATACATGTCGCTCAATGTGTCATGAGAAAATAATCTCTGAATCAACTGATTAGGTAAAAATGTCAAAAAGTCTCATATAAAGTGACACTTCAGTTTTCAAAAATGTGGCACTGTCAGGGAGGTCAAAACCGACTTTAAGAGGTTTAGTTTCTTAGATGGAGTCATTTATGGAGATATCTAACATACCTCAAAGCCTCATAAGAACTGGACTGGTCCCTAAAAAAATCTTTTTCTGCAAATTTTCTTGAAAATGTGAAAAATTCCTACTAAATTTATAAGAACCCCAATGTTGTAAAAAAAATAAAAAAGACATTTAAAAAATGATGCCAATCTACAGCGGACATATGGTAGATGCCAGTTATAAACTGTTGAGTGGAATAATTATTTATCTTACACACAGAACTTTTTGAAGTTTGAAACTGGCAAATTTTTCTATTTTTTCTTGATATTTTGATATTTTTCACAAATTAACAAGGATTGTATCTTAATAACTTAAAGCACATTGTTACATAAAGTGACACATGTCAGATTTCAAAAATGGGGCTCTGTCATGGAGGTCAAAACTAGCTGTGATGGTAAGGGGTTAAGCCATCTCTTTCCATACTCCTGTTTACATAAATGTATATCCCAATCTCCTAAAATGTTAACATATTGCCAGTATATGCCATTGCTTTGTGACCGGTGGGGGGTCACACCTCTAGGGAATATAGCTTTGCTGTCGTTTCCAGTATATTTGAATTCCAGTATCATCTCTATTCTGATGATACCCAATTATACACCTCTTCCCAAGACCTCACTCCTACAAAACACCAGTGACTGTCTGTCCGCTGTCTCTGACATCATTTCCTCCCTCTATATCAAACTAAACCTCACTAAAACTGAACTTGTTTTTCCCCCATCTACCAACCAACCCCCATCTGCTATTTCTCTCTCTGTGTGTGGAACCATCATAACACCTAGGCAGCAGGCTCGCTGTTTTGGGGTTATTTTAGACTCTGATCTGTCCTTCACCCCATACATCCAATCCTTTGCCCACTTTTGTCACCTGCACCTTAAGAACATCTCCAGAATCAAGCCTGTTTCTTACTGTCGAAACAACTAAAACTCTTATTGTTGCTCTCAATCATTCTCGTCTTGATTACTGCAACTCCTTGCTTATCAGTCTCCCACTCTGCAAACTCTCCCCTCTCCAATCTGTCCTGAATGCAGCAGCCAGGCTCATCTTTCTTTCCAGCCGCTACACTGATGCCTCTACCCTGTGTCAATCACTGCAGTGGTTGTCCATTCGGAACAGGATACAATACAAATTCATCACACTCACCCATAAAGCTCTCCACAACGCTGCACCCCCCTACATCTCCGCCCTCATCTCTGTCTACCACCCTACTACTCTCTCCGCTCTGCTGCGGACATCAAACTACAGACCACAATCATCCGAACCTCTCATGCCTGTCTTCAAGATTTTGCACATGCTGCACCCATTCTCTGGAACATCCTACCACGTATCATCAGGCACAATCCCAGCCTTTGCAGTTTTAAGAGTGTACTGAAAATACATCTTCTTAGGCAGGCCTACCAAGATCCCTAATTGCTAACCCCCACCTTCTATTACACACACTTCTGTCACTCCCTACACTAGGGCAATCACAGGCACTTTTCTGTATATAGATGTACTGTCATGGTGGCAGGTTCACCCAATTTGTATGTAAACTACCCCATGTTTATGAAACAAGGCTGCACCATTGTAAATTTAGCACTTTCCCCCCTTTGTTTACCCCAGGCACCCTCATAGATTGTAAGCTCTTGTGAGCAGGGCCCTCACACCTTGTGTCTCATCTGTAAGTAGCTCTCACTGTGTAATGTCTGTCTTTTGTCTGTAATTATACCCTCTACATTGTAAAGTGCTACGAAATTTGTTGCCGCTATATAAATAAAGATTATTATTATTATTACTTACAGGGGATTACTAGGAGCATCACCGTGTGAGTAAGGGCAGTAAAGTGCTGCAGCTACTTTGTTCCCTGGAGCAATGGGGGTCCCAAAAGTTGGACTCTTACCACTCAATGGGGTCCTACCAATATGCCATCGCTTAAAGAGATGCAACTTTACCAATACATATGTTTTAATTAAACAAACTGTAGTAATGGTTATAAAATATAACAATCAAGTCTACATTCCCTCAAGAAAACCTTTTAGAAGAATACAAGCAACTAAAGAGGAAAGAAAAAAGTTGACAGTAAAGAGAACATTTTGTGTTAAAAAAAACAATCTTGCTGGACAAAAAAATCTAACACCTAGAGAGTCACTAAGAGATCTTTCCAGGTCAGAAATAAAGATGAGATTTAGAAGAAAGAGGATATTGGATAGCACTTATCAAGTCTTCATTAGCAATCTGTCAAAACACTGAATCTCCAGGAGCTGTGACCTTACTCACTGCTGCCTAACAAAGAGATGTATTATCACCACATGAAGGATGCACCGAAAGGAAACCGACAAATCTGTTTCAAGCACCTCCACTACTGTTCTGTAATTCTTATATAAAGGAGATCAGGTATGAAAACTCGAAGGTCTGCGGGCCAAATCTGCTATAAATGGAGTTCTATTTTTGTTTCAAGGAATTGGTAAAAGAAAAGTTAGGATTTGGGTAGACTCAGAACATAAAGGAAGGAAGCTTTAGTTAAATTGATAGAACTTTTTTCCACATAACTTTTAGTAGGAAAACTTTCAAGGTGTTACGTAACAAGTTTGTAGAGAACATGCGATGTAGAGAACATGCTATAAGAAGTGACTGGATCTTTTGCGCTTAAGATCAGTGGCTCCCAACCTGTGATGTGTGGACCCCTAACGGGGTACGGTTAGCAGATTTAGGGGGGTATGCTCATGTTGGTGGCCACTGAACATCAAGTTTTAAAGGCCATTTCAGGATGCCCGCCTCCTGAGCTATCTGATCTGACAAGGGTTGTTGTTCCTGCTGTAATAATTGGGTAAGAGAGGTGACACAGCTACTCAACTGGTATCTGTCTGATATATTTAGGGACCGTGTACTTGAACAAATAACAATTGGTAGTATGACTAGTGTTTGAGGCTCTTGCACCTAAGGGACTGAAGTCACCCTCTCCATCCCCACGTGGTTTCTCCATGTCAATCTCTCTCCTTCTTATCTCCAGTGCCATCTTCTACTGGCTTGACTCACCAAGTCTCTCTCTCTACCGCTTTTTGATTTCTCTTGTTCTATAGGGCACCTGCTTTGCTCACAGGTTGACGACATATCCCACTGGATCTACTCCTCTTTTTGCATTTCCCAGGTTTCAAATTTTCCTGTATTTCTTCCTGGTATTCCACCCACTGGCCATGAGGGAAAATGCCAGCCTCAACACTACACCATTATTCTAATAATATTTACTGATATCACCTTATCTGTAAAAGTCTGAACAAAAAATATAATATTATTTAGAAGTAATACAAAGAAAAATACTCAACACCAGAATTATGTTTTTGGGTCATGCTGCCTCCCAGAAAAAAATACAATAAAAAGTTATCAAGTTGCATATTCTCCAAACTGGCACCAATAAAAACTACAGCTCAACTCGCAAAAAATGAACTGCAGTCTCAGCAATAGAAAAATAGACACATTATCAGCATCATTCATTTCTGGTTTTTTTTTACATTTTTTTTAAACATAACAAAAACTATATAATGGTGGGTTTCACTGGTATCATACTAACCTGCAGAAGAAAGGTAACATAAATTGTACCACACCGTGAACTCTGTGAAAATTACCCTCCTTCGCCACATTTTTTTTTTCCAATTTCACACCACAAAAAATTTTCTTTTGGTTTCCAAATACTTTATATGGTGCCTTAAATAGTACCACTATAACATACGACCAATACTGCAAAAAACAAACCCTCATACAGCTATGTTGAATGAAAAATAAAAGTTATGGATGAAAACAGGGGTTTTTCAAATACTTTTTTTCGGGTATTTTTATTTTAACCAAAAAAAAAAGGGCCCCCCCAGAACATATTCAGCAAATGGTCTGTTTTTTTTTAACCTTGAAAGCATTTTTTTTAACATTTCAGATGCGAAAAAATGGACCCAAAATAAAAAATACTGCCATGTTGCGGGCCAGAAAACAAAACCCAAACACGCCCCCCCACACATTGGGTAGGTTTTTAAATTTGTTTTACCATGTTTTATCAATCCTTTTTTTTCCGGAAATTGAAAAACCCCAGTAAATATACCTATATAGCTCTGGGAAGGAAGAGATAAAAAACAAAACAAAAATAGACTGTCATTAAGGAGTTAATTAAAGTTATTTGATCAGCTATTTTTTCCCATATTTTATTTTTTGAAAGTCTTTAAATTTTATCAGATAGATTTTATTTTAAAAAAAATAAAAAAATAAGATTACCCAAGAAAGGGAAAGTGACTTGAAGATTTAATGGAGTTTTTTTTTTAATCATAAATAAAAATTTTTGGAAAGGGAAATTTCCCCTTAAAGGTCAAAAACCTCTAGATGCTTTTAAAGGTTATTCCCACCCACATTTAAATTAGCCCAAAGAGTAAAAAAGAGAAAAAAGATAATTATTGTAACGGTCGGGGTAGTGGATCCGGGGGCCCACCGCAATTTTTGGGGGGGAAGTCCAAAAAAGGGAGGGGAATCTAAGTGGTCCCGGTTTTCACCAGACCCCGCCGCAAGGCGGGATCGACTTGCTGCGGGGGGAAATTTCTACCAGGTCGCTTCCACTGGGGATTTTGGGCTTGCGGGTGGGGGGCCAAGGGTAGGCAAAGGGTACAAAAATTCGTCAGGCAGGTCGTAGTCGGGGACAGGAAAAGGAAAGGTTTGGGGGCAGGGGGCAAGTTCGAGAACGGGGGACAGGCAAAAGGCAGGGCAGGCGGGCAAGATTTATGAACGTGGACAGGCAAAATGGTACGGTACACGGGAAAAACAAAACAAGGTTTTCGGGAAACCTTTTTCTCAGTGGGGAAGGTGAAACTAAAGATCTGGCCCGGGATCCCCGGGAAGAGGCCGGGTTTTAAAAATAGGCCCAGTGCCCGGGAATTTGGCCCAAAATTTAAAATTGGTGCACTGCCCCTTTTAAAAATTTCAAAACTGCCAGCGCGCGCCCTAGGGGCGGGGCCAGGTCGCCGCAGGCCCAGGCTGACGGGGGAGGGGGCGTGGCCGGGTAAGGGGCCCTTTGGGGCCCCTTTGAAAGTTGGGCGGCGGAGCCCCTGACCCAAACGTGAGGGGACGGGGGCCCGCCGGAAATTCGGGAACGGATGCCCCCCGCCACCCCGGGACAAGGGTCCCCCAGGGGAATCCTTTGACAGTTCCCCCCCCTTTTGGCCCCCCCTATTTTTCGGGAGGGGGGAAAATTTCGGGATGATGCTGCGGTCCAGAATGTTTTTCCTTTGGCCCCCAAAAATTTTTCCCTCCCCCCGGGAACCCCCTTGTAAAACCGAAAAAAATTTCGTTTCCCCCCTTGGTTTCCTTCTCAAAACCAAGATTTCCTTAAACCTAAAAAAATTTTTAGAGGCATCACCCACAGAACAAAGGAGGGGATTTGTTTCCAGGGGGGCCCAATTCAGGCCAGGGGTTTTTAGTGCGAGACATAAAATGGATTTTTTCCGGGGATGCCCCAAATGGTGGGGGGGGACCCCGGAGTTTAAAAGGCTCCCGGGGTTTTAAAATGCGTTAAGGACCTCAAAGGGGTTTCCTAAAAAGGGGTTTCCCCATTTTGTGGAGGGGTTTTGAGACGGAAAATTTTTTGGCCCTTACAGCCACACCTTGTAACCCCAGGAGAAGAAAAGGAGGAGGATTTTTTCTTTTATCTGCTTATGCCCCCTTTGGCCCTAAACGCATGGAGCGGGGGAAAGGATTGGGGGGTCAGGGATCGAGGCCCTTTAGCCCTGGACCAGGTGTGGGGCACGGGAAACCCTCAGAAGAGGATCCGGGGGGAGGGTGGGGGGGGGATGCAGGTGAAATAAAAAAGGGAAGGGAGAGGCACCCCCAGACTTAAACTTAGGGAAAATTATATAAAAATTTCCCCCCCTTGGGGGGAATTTGGGCCCCTTTCATTTTTTGGCCCGGCCGAAAAAAAAAGGGCCCGAAAGGTAACACCCCAAAAACCTGCGGGGAACTCTCTCCCCCCTGGCCTTTCCCGTTGGGGGTGGTAAGTGAGGAAAGTCAAGCTTCACCTAAAGGGTTGAGAAAAAAAGGCCCCCCGCCAAAATTTTTAAAAGAACTGAAAACCCCCGATCCGAGTCTTTTTGGGCAGAGGGGGGAACCCGTGCAGCCGGGGAAAAAGGGAGAAAAAATATTTGGGCCATGCCCCGGGCCCAAAGGGGGGAGGCCTGGCAAAGGGACCAAAAACCCCTTTTTGGAAAAAAAACAATCTTTTTGCCACCCAAACCCAAACAGTATTCCCGGGACAAAGGGGGTAGATCGGTTATGAAGCCCCGTAAACCTTTGGTTGCAAAGGGGATGGGCAGGGGGTGCAAGAGCCCCCCGGTTTTGGACGGGGGCCCCCTTTGTTGCGGGCAAAAAGGAAATGTAAACCCCCCGGGGAAACAACTCCCTTGCACCTTTACAAAGGGTCCTCCCACCAATAAAACCCGGGAGATCGGAGAAACGTTTTGGGGGAGCCCCGGGGGGATCCCCCGGCCCCCAGTGAGCTTGCCCCCACTTCGGAAACCCCCTACGGAGTGCAGGAGGGAAACATATGTTTTCCCCCCGGTGGGCTTTCCGGGAAAGGTCAAGGGGGCTGCGGAAAATAAGGGGTTGGAGGAATTATTCCCGGGGATCGCTTTTTTCACCCACCACATCAAGGCACGGGGAAAGGGCTTTCAGCCTTCACTTTCCCTTTTGGGCCCCCGGGGGGGGGAAGTAAATTTCTAAAAAATTTAAAGCGAGGAGAAGAAAAGCAAACCACCTAGCTTGGCTTGGTTTTTAGTCGCGGGGCCCCGGTCTGGAGGTACGGGGGGTTTTTTGGGGACCCCGAGTAGATCCCAAATGGGAGGGGGGGGCCCCTTTCCCAGCAGATATCGCCTTTCTCCAGGCCAATTTGTTTGGTTTAAAAATTTCCCCCGGCCCTTTTCCGATGGTGTAATTCCTCCCCGCCTGTGAAAAAAAGGTCTTAGAAAAGAAGCACAAGTGCCCCGTTTTGCCTGGGGGCCCCTTTTTGTGGGGAGGATGCTCCGCCCCTTTCCGGGCCCGAGGCTCTACTTCAAGCGAGGGGGTTTCGGGGGGTCCTGGTCGCGCCCGGGGGAAACGCAGAGGCAAAGGGAAAGTTTTTAAACCCGGGGAGAACCCCTTCCCCGGGCCTGGGAAAGGCCCCGCTGCGTGGATTAGCATTTTTCTTCGTAAGGGCCACAGTGGGGCCACCAGCGTGGAGAAGTGGGGAAAAGAACTCCCGGTAAAAAACTGCGAAACCCAGGAAACCCGCTGTAGGCCCCGGGACCCACCCGGGCCCTGGGCCCTTGCAATTTCGGCCGACAACTTTGGGTAAAGGGCCCCCCCGTAGACCTTGGCTGAGATAAAAGTATTCCCCCAAATAGAAGGCTGACTTGGTGGAAGAGGGATTCCCTTGCTTGGGATTTTAAAGGGGGTTAAACCCTAGGGCCTGCACACCCTTTGCGTAGTGGAGGGGGGTGAGCTCAAGTTGGGGAGTATATCAAGATGTCGTCCGTAAACCACGAAACAAGAACAAAAGAAACCCCGAAGATGTCATTCACGACTTCCCGGGAAAAGGGCGGCGCTTACACAAATCCAAAAGGGGTGAAACCCGGGATTTTAAAGTGGGCCCCTTGGGGTTGAAGGGGTCTTCCTTCATCGCCCTTGCGGATTCAGGCCAAATTGTAAAGGGCCCCCCTCCCAAAACCAGCTTGGAGAAAAATCCCTTGCGCCCCGCGGAAAAAATTCGAATAGCCCCCGGAATTTAAGGCAAGGGGACCTTTTTTTTTTACCCTGAACTTTTTTCCGACCCCGGTATCCGGGTGAAAGGGGCCCTAAGGGAAAAGTCCTTCTTTTCTACGAAGAAGGAATCCCCCCTCCTGCGGGGGGAAAGGACTTTCGTATAAACCCCTTTTGGATTTTTGGAGTACTTCCCAAAATGGGTTGTTCTCAGGGGGTACGGATAAGGGGGAAAGGTCTGCCCCGAGGGGGGACTTTGGGAAAAGGGCAGTGGTCCCTCGGGCAAAACATATCGACGTTTTGGCGGGAAAGGCCCCCACTTGCCCTTTTCCGGGGAAGACGTCAGCATACTCTTGATTGGTGCGGGAAAACCCGCCCAGAGGTTTAGACGGTAATGGGAAAAAACGGTAAGCACCGGGCAGGTGCCACCAAACAGCAAGACCCACCCCTCTGTAACCCCAAACGCAAAACTTTGCCAGTTGGGCCCGTCGAGCACTGGGGGGATGGTGCTGCAGCCACAAGACCCGAAGGTGGGCGAGGGGAAAAACCCGGGGGAACACAATAAAAACGACAGTCTCTCTTTATGAAGTGCCCCCACTTGAAGGGAAAAAACGGCTTGTACGGGAAAAGGGTGGATCGCCTTGGGAAACCCCCCCAATGGGGGGAAAATTTTGGGCCCAAATTTTTCCAGGGGAAAAACCCGGGGAGATTGTGTTTTAGAAACCCCAAAGGGGCGGGCCCAAAAAGTTTCCAGCCCCAAAACCAAAAAGTCCAAAAACCAGAAACTTGAAAGGGGGATCCCCCTTCAGTGGGGTGACCAGGACGGGAATGTTCAGCCCAGGGAGGGGAGACTGCACACAGGGGCCGTCTTAACAGATTTATGGGCCCCTGGGGGGAAGCTGTGCCCCTGGCCCCCCCAACCCCCGGCCCCGCGCAGCTCCTTTAAATTTATAAATTGCTGCAAAGGAATGGTTCGGGACACAGGATGGCGTAAAAGACCCCTTTTTGCCCACTCCTTCATGTGGCCCGCCCCCCCTGTGCCCCCGGCCAGAACCCCGTTTGAATTTATATAACTTAGGAGCTGCCGCGTGGTCTGGCCCGTTGGGCACACATTAAGTCAGTAACTTCTGCTTGTGGTCACCACCAATCCTGACCCGTATTACTGTCCCCCAGAGTCTCTCATTATCATATAGAAAATTGGCCGGCCACCATAGCAGTAACTAAAAATAAGAGAACTCTGGGGGACAGTAATAAGGGTCAGGAGGCTGGCTGACCACAAGCACGAAGTTACATGATAGTCATGTCACTGTCCCCCACCCATATGCCGTGTCACTGTCCACCCATATGGCCGTTCACAGTCCCCCACCCTATGGCCGTGTCACTGTCCCCCCACCCATATGGCCGTGTCCCACTGTCCCCCCACCCATAGCCGTTGTCACTGTCCCCACCCATATGGCCACAGTCACTGTCCCCCACCCATATTGCCATGTCACAGTCCCCCACCCAAATGCCCATGTCACTGTGACATGGCCACACGAGTTTGGGAGCAGACAATGACCTGGTCCTATAGGTGGTGGACAGTGACATCAAGTCACGCCCCCCCCCCCAACACGGTCCCATAAACCTCGTGCTGTGGCTGGCCTGGTGGCTGGTGCCCGTCTGCGTGCTGCTGCCACTTTTGTGCCCGGCAGTTGTGGAGGCTGGAGCTTATTTTTAAATTTTAATTGTAAGCCCATTCACTGCGCCCGCGGCTGCGCGTCGCGAGCACAAAAACTTCATTTCCCAAGCAGCCCGGCGTGGGATGGAGAAGACTGCCCGCCGCAGGAGTGTATTATATTAGGTGTGCTGCCCTAGGCAACTAAACCTGAATACGCCCCCCATTAATCAATTTTGCATTACCACAATCCCTTTCACAATATGCCACACCCCATGTGCAAAGCCACGCCCACTATAACCATGTAACGGCTCTAGAAGAAAGCTAATGAAGGGTTTGCTGTTACCCACTTTTCCTAGACCGTTGAGAACCTATCAGCATCCAGGAGAGCTGGGAGATACAGCCAAACTGTGCCGGAACTAAACCCAATTACCACTACAGACCATATTTCCATCAAACAATGACCATAGAGAGGTAGACACCAGTGTACACAGCTCTGCAGACTGTATATTACCTTCAATACAGTGACCATATAGTGTATTCACCAGTGTACACAGATCTACCACTTATATTACCATCCATACATGACCATAATAGTGTAGACACAGTATACACAGGCCCTCTGCAGACTGTATATTACCTCCATACAGTACCAAATACGTGTAGAGACCAGTGTAACACAGCTCTGCAGCACTGTATATTATCTCCATACAGTGACCATATATGTAGGAACACCATGTACACAGGCCTGCAGACGTATATTACCTCCATACAGTGACTCATAAAGTGATAGAGACCAGTGTACACAGCTCTGCAAGACTGTATGTACCTCCATTACAGTGACCATAAAGTGCAAGACACCAGTGAACACAGGCCTTGCAGACTGTATAAGACCTCCATAAACATTGACCATATAGTCTAGACAACCAGTGTACACAGGCTCTGCAGACTGTATATGACCTCCATACAGTGACCATATATGGTAAGCTAACATGTACACCGGCTCAGCAGACTGTAAATTCACCACCTACAGTGACCATATCGCAGGTAAACTACTAGTGTACGACAGCTCTGCAGACGGTATATTACCTCATACAGTGACATATATATAACACCAGTGTACACAGTCTCTGCAGACTAAATGTTACCTCCATAAACAGTGACCATATAGTGGTATACCAGTGTACACAGGCTCTACAGACGATCTTACTTTTCATACAGAGACCATATAAGTTGGAGGTCCCAGTGTCACAGGCCTCTAACAGACTGTATATTACCTCCATACAGAGACCATCTAGTGGGTAGGTACCAGATGTACACAGGCCTACAGACTGTATATTACCCATATAGTGACCATATAGTGGTATACACCCTTAGTGCATTGCACCCGTATTACAGCCCGCAAATCAGTAATTCATAGCTCTCACCAGAAAAAAGCTTGATTACTTGCTGTTTTCCCCCAATGTGTACTGCGCTCACGAAGAAAAGTGACATTGTAACAGTCCTATGGGAGTCGGCGCACATCGTTATAGAAGTAACGCCAGCCCAGCAACATGCTTCAACAGTACAGCCACAACTCACTAAATGCCGCAAGACGCCAGGAAAAAGCAGGTAGGAAAACCAAGATAGCTTACGATAACTCAACACCCATCAGTGGGCATAATACCGGATAGGGCTTAGATACTCAACTCTAGCAGATAGGAATAACACATTGATAGGCTAGATACCCAAGGCAGCAGGTGGGATAACACAGGAAAGGCTTAATACACAGCGCTACAGCAGTGGGATAATACCTAAAGGCTTATAATACTCACGCTAGCAGGTGGGATTTCACAGGATAGGCTTAGATACACAGCGCCATCAGGTGGGATAATACCGATAGGCATAGATACACATCTCCAGCCAGGTGTGATAATACCGTATAGGGCTTATGATACACAAACGCTAGCAGATAGGAAAACACAGGATAAGCTTAGATACCCATCGCCCAGCATGTGAATAACACAGGAAAAGGACTAGATACATACAGCGCCAGCATGTGTATAATACCGTGAAAGGCTTTAGATACCCAACGCCAGCAGGTGGGATAACACAGGATAGGCTAGATACACAGCCCATCAGGTAGGTATAACACATGATAGCTAAGATACACACTACACAGCAGGTAGGATAACACAGGATAGGCTTAGATACCCAACGCCAGCAGTAGGAAACACAGGATAGAATTCCACCCTAACAACCCACCATCTCACAACCCCTCCCAACACCCCCACTGTCCTCACCCCCTCCCCCAGCACATGTATTCAACCCCCCCCAGCACATGTATTAACGCCCCCACTACAATGTTTTAACCCCCCCAGCACAATGTTTTAACCCCCCAGCACATGTAATTCTGCCCCCCAGCACATGTAATCACCCCCCAGCACAATTAATTCAGCCCCCCACCCAATGTATTCAGCCCCCCCAGCACAAAGTATTCAGCCCCCCCAGCACAATGTATTCAGGCCCCCCAGCACATGTGTTCAGCCCCCCCATCACAATGTATTCAGCCCCCCCATCACATGTATTAAACCCCCCCAACACATTGTCTTAACCCTCCCTAGCAACAAGTATTAACCACCCCCCCGCACATGTATCAGCCCCCCCATCACATGTATCAACCTCCCCCAGCACATGTATCAACCTCCCCCAGCACATGTATCAACCTCCCCCAGCACATGTATCTAGCCCCCCAGCACATTTTATTCCCCCCCCCCAGCACATGTATTAACCCTCCCAGGCACATGTATTAACCTCCCCCAGCACATGTATTAACCCCCCAGCACACTGTATTCATCCCCCCAGCACATGTAACAGCACCCAGCACTATAGCAGCCCCTCCAGCACAATGTATTAGCCCCCCACAACAATGTATTTACCAACCCCACCACACAATGTAGTAACCCCCCCAGCACAATTGTTTTATTCAGCCCACCCCCAGCACAATGAAATTCAGCCTCCCCCAGCACATGTATTAACCCCCCCAGCACACTTTATTAACCCCCCTCACAATGTATTAACCCCCCCCCCCAGCACAATGTATTAACCCCCCACACATGTATTAACCCCCCCCAGCACAATGTATTAACCCCCCCAGCACATGTTTTAACCCCCCCCCCACATTTTTTAAACCCCCCCAGCACATGTATTAACCTCCCCCCCAGCACATGTATTAACCTCCCCCCCCAGCACATGTTTTAACCTCCCCCCCAGCACATGTATTAACCTCCCCCCAGCACAATGTATTAACCCCCCCCCAGCACATGTATTAACCTCCCCCCCCCAGCACATGTTTTAACCTCTCCCCCAGCACATGTATTAACCTCCCCCCCAGCACATGTATTAACCTCCCCCCCAGCACATGTATTAACCTCCCCCCAGCACATGTATTAACCTCTCCCCCCCAGCACATGTATTAACCTCCCCTCCCCCAGCACATGTATTAACCTCCCCCCCCCCAGCACATGAAATTAAACCTCCCCCACTTACCTGTGTCCTGAAGTTTTTCCTCTCTCCTGCCGTCCTGTGCAGGGAGGAGAGTGGGGGGAGCATCCCCGCTGCTGCTGCTCTTCAGCTTCCTTTAGCTGCGCTGCTCCGCTCCTCTCTCAGTACCCCGCTGCCACCAATGTAAGACAGTCACCGGAGCCGCAACCTCAACCCCCCCCCCTCGCCGGCCGCTTGGGGGGCGGGGGGATGGGCGGCTCCGGGTCAGATGGGAAAAAAATAAGAAAAAAAAAAAAAAAAACCTCCTGCTGTGCCGCCCCATGAAAGGTGCCGCCCTGGGCACCTAAGCAATTGCCGCGCCAGTTTTTTACTGTTCAAAGCGCAGGCTGGGGCGGCACCTCTGTGAAGAAAGGCGGCGCCGCCCCAGCCTGCACTGTGAACTGTAAAGCGCAGGAGCGGCATAAACGAGGGCCGCCCTGCTCTCTGACCACCGCAGCCCGCACCTCCCTCCTGCGCAGCCTGGGACAAGTAACTATGCGCAGGAGGGCGAAAAGACGGTGTCTGACTCCGGGGGGCGCGGTGAGTTTAATCCATTGGGGCCCGGGGAGGCACCGCCCAGGCCCTCAGGGGCCCCCCGGGCTCGCGGGGCCCCCCGGGACTGGCCTACCTGCCCAATGGAAGAGACGGCCCTGACTGCACACCCCTAGGGAAGCCTCTCCCCCGTAACCTAGGTGCGCCCCTTCTCCCCCTACGCTGTGGACGGAGCAGGCAACCCCTGAGGAAATGTCAGGGCTGCCGCAGTAAGACATAGGGTTTTCCTTACGCCCTCGGTTTAGTTCTTTCGAGTCAGTGGGCTCTATCCACTTGCATAGCCTTTTCCATGGCTGGCTGGGAAGGAGGCTGTGGAGGCAGTAGAAACACCAGTGCAAGACGAGGTAGACGGCGTGTTCAGACTGGTTCATGCTCTTGGCGGAGCTCCTCACGTCTCTCCGCAAAACGGATATCAATCCGAGTTGCCAGATGGATGAGTTCACTTAAGGAAGATGGCGGATCCTGGGTGGAGAGGCACCTTAAATCGGGCTAGACCCTTTCTTGAATGGGCGCACAAAGCTGCATTGTTTTCCAACCAAATCCGATGCTATGGCGGAATTGCACGGATAATCACCCACGAGGGTTTTTCCCCCTGGGGGTTAACAGGGCGGTTTCAGCAGATGAAGCGCGGGCAGGCTCCTCGAAGACACTGGCGGAACTCCTGAGAAAAGTCACCAGAATCACTGTGACCTGGGATCGCCTCGGTCTCCCAGATGGAGTTGCCCAGGCCATTTCTTGTAACCCCCCAGAGAGAAGACTGAACCACTAAGCTCCACCTGGATCTTTCCGAAGGGAACTGACCATTCTCTATAAGTTTCCACAATGAAGGGCACTGGAGATGAAGCCCTTGCAGGCCTTGGGGGTCCACCATCAAACTTTGTCGGCATGGAAAACCCGGAGTTTGGGCCGACTCCTGGATGCGACTGCCACGGGAGGAACCACTGTAAAAAAAAAATGCCACCCGACTGCTACTGCTGCTTAGTGGCGTGAGCTGCTGCATCATAGAGGATGAGCTGCATCGAAGCTGCTGCACTTGCTGCGCGTTCTGTTGAGATTGCTTGAACCACGACGGTGGTGAATGTTGGCCACGCTTGATAAAAGAGCCCCTGGCGGTATCCATGGCCGGATCTTACTGTCACGGGCGGAGGTAGTGGATCCGCTGGACCACCGCAGCGGTGGTGGAAGCCCACCCAGGGGAGCGGAATCAATAGGTCCCGTATTCACACAAGCCCTGCCGCAAGGCGGGATGGACTTGCTGCGCGCGGGAATCTACCATGTCGCTTCCACTGGCGGACTTGCTTCGGTGGCGGCAAGGGTAGGCGAGGTTACAATTCATCAAGGCATGCTCGTAGTTGGGGGGACATGGCAGGAAGGTCTTGGCAGGTCGCAGGAGGTAACAGAACGTGGACAGGCAGAAGGTCCCGGCAGGGCGGCAAGATTCATGAACATGACAGGCAGAAGGAACTACACAAGGAAATCAGAACAAGGCTTTCTTGGAAATGCTTTCTCAGTAGGCAAGGGCACTAAAGATCCGCAGGGATAACCAGGAAGAGGCCGACTTTAAAATAGAACAGTGTCCGGTAATAGGCCAATTACCGGTGCACTGTCCCTTTAAATTCCACACAAAGGCGCGGTGCCGCCCTAGGTAGCGCCCATACGCCGCCCGCGGTACAGAGTGGGACAGAGCAGGAGCGTGGCCAGGGTAAGTGACCTTGGGCATGCCTGCAAGTTGGCGTGCGTATCCCCTGACCCGACGTGAGTGGACCGGGCGCCGCTTCGCATCGGACAACTGATGCGCCCGCACCACTACCCGGGACGAGAGACGCAGGGGTATCCGTGACAATTATCAAATACATTGCTGTCCTGATTTTGCTTCATTTCAGAATTAGCGCAGTTCTTATCTCCTGCTTGTTTAAAAAAGGTTTCCTAGGTTACTGACCACCTCTTTGTGCTCTAGCACCCATGGTAGGGATGGTGACTCTCTGCTGTGTCTTATCAGCAGCATGGGAGCTTGTTTATCTTTGTTATTGACACACTTCAGTCCTTTAGAACTCTGTAGCCTTGTGCCCTGCTTTCAAAATCTCTCCATCACCAATGTCCTTCTAACAGGCCAGCTGGGAATAGCAGAGCTGAAAAGTCAATGAAAAATTGCTTCTATATTTATAGGCCGTCTAACATCATTAATAAACTAAAATGTTAAATGTTTAACAAACGATGCCAACATAAAGTAAAAGTTTCTCATTAACCATTATGTGTGTTATAGTGATCTGTGTTAAAATCAGAAATATTCGGGGCGTGTCCTGCCATGTGAGGAGAGCAGACACGCTTACAGAGAGCTCCGTCCAGGCACAGCTTTTAGCCTGCTATTGCCACATCATAGGGCAACAGAGAGAAAAGGCTCCTAAGACACCCAGGGACATCAGAGGGAGAAATCCTGATTTCCAACTACATTTCACCCCTCGCGGACCTCACATAGGACCGCAAGTTCCCGCGCCTCTGATTCCCGCGGCGCATCTTGCCCCCCCAACCGGCGCGCAGGAAGAAGGAGATGCACGCCGGCGCGGGCATCGACACCCGGCGAACCCAAACCCGCAGCACCTCGCAGACACGTAGCCCGGAACCACCTGCCAGAGATGCCGCCGAAAGCCGAGCGGCTTCCCGACACTCACTCCGGGAACGGGTGACGGACCGGGATTCAGAGAACCCCGGGAGGCCTCTGCAAGATGCGCAGCCGCACCCTGCAGGCACAAGTGTGGGAGCACGGAGCGGGAGAGACTCGGCGCCGCCCACGGGGGATGCCACCTTGCAAATAACGATGCGCGGTGCGCGCGCGCTCGAGCCGTCCCGCGCGGGCGAGGCGCGTGCGACCCCAACATGCTTAAATGGCGGCGGTCCCCTGTGCCTCCTCCTGCCCCCCAGCAGCAAGCCCCGTTCAGTCGCCTTGGATATGGACTCCACTTGTCAATTGGGCAGCGGAGGGCACGAGCCTAGATGCAGGGAGTGGCCCTGTCCCCCAATCTCCCACGGAGCACATGAGCCCCCATGAGCCCAGGAGCCCCCACAGCAAAAAACCTCCTCATCTCCCACTGCGGAGACATCTGGCACCCAAATTCCTCCTCAGACAGTCCCTACCAGGGCCGGAGTAATCCCCCTCAAGCTCCCCCAAGTGACCCGATGTGATGGACTCTATGACACCGCTACACCTCCCAGCTGCCCCACCATCACCCCGCTCCCAAGGGGGATCAAAGGCTTCCGCGTTAGCACCCCATTGAGATGCCCACACAGTGCCTAAGAACCACCACACGAGTGCCTTCTCAGATCCACTGAGAACTGCCACCAAGGTCGCTGTTGCAGCCATCAACCCCTGCATTGAGCCCCGTGTGCACTCCAGTCCCGGAGCTCACCACATGGGGAGAAGCCCCCTCTCGCGCGCGCGCGTGCTGCGCGAGCGAGCGCGCTATGTTGCGGAGCCCGCCTGTAAGCCTATGGTTCGATCTTTCTCGGACCAGTCTCAGACCGTGGACCTCCCTCCTCCAGAAGAGGCATTCATACTCTTCGCCGCTCACACTTCGACTTCGGGCACTCCTCTCGATGCTCCCAACAAATCTGACATGCAGCAACTAAGCTCTCAATCTTCAACATTCCTGGAAAGAGACTTAGCCCATGTTCACATCTGATATCTCTGAAAGGGTCCGAAACTGGAAAAGGCGCGACCATCCTCAAATGCAACGGTCTCACCCTCAGCTCTGCAATCTCTATTACTGAACTACAGACCCCTATACTCACCTCGTGGCCACATGGATAACCTTGAAAACCGCAGTAAAGAACAACATCAGAGCATGTCTCCCCAAAACCTCAAGATGGCTGAACCTGCTGCCAACCCTAATCGAAAGTGTTTTAATTACGCTTAGGCGGCCGGAAGGAACAGCTATCGCCTGAACGGCCCATAGCACTCCGCCCCCAAGTCAAGACATCACGCGACCACTGGGGACATCATTGTTTCGCATTCAATACTTTGCATTGCAAGAAGAAATTATCGCGAAAGCGCGACTCATAGCCAATGTGACTTTTGATCGGAAACTGCTGAGCCTCTTATTCAGACCTTCAAGGAGAAACCTCCGATCTGCCTCCAGCGGTCAAACCATTATTACCCTTCTTCAAGCAAGAGGTATCCCATACAAATTGCTTCCCATTCTCAGGTCAGGTGCGTCACAAGACAACGTCTTCACTTCCGGTCAAGTGGCGACCTTCCGACCTTCCTATCACCTTTGATCTCCCGAAGTATCCTTACCGACTGGTCAGCGGCGATGCAGATTGACCCTCCCTCCCAGCGGGATCGCTCTTCTGAACTACAGACTCCTCGCTCCGCGCCTGCGGGCCCAAGCCCCAGCGCCATCGAAGACGCGCCTCATTAGTCTGGTATCGATCCCGCCCAAGCGGACAACCTCATCGTTGATCCCTGGGACTGTCAGCCTTTCAGATAAGGTCAAGCCTTGTGATGATTGTTTTCCCCGCACATGTTTTGCCTTGTCTTCTCCTGCTTTTGAAAACATGCTATCTTATCCTCCCTGTCGTATGTACATGCCGCATTGATGGAGTCCAGTGTGCTCTAAACTCGTTTCCCCATACCCCTCCCACTACTTCCCTGAGCGATAGTTGTAGGCCCCCTTCCTTTCCCCCTCCCCCCCTTTTTCCCTACCTTTTTCCCCTTTTTTCCACCTTTTTCTCCCCCACTCCCTCCCCCTTTCCCCCTCTCCCCCCCCTCCTCCTCTTTCCCCCCTTTTCTCTCTTCGTTTTTTGTTTGTCCCTATGTACCATCTCTGCAGCTAATTACTGTGGCACATGCGAGGGGGGTGATGGCATCATTATTAAGCATATGGCTAAATGGCATGGCTTATTCTCCTGCCAGACGGCTGCGTTGTGGAACCGCCCCCATATTTGATTGGACCGCCACTCTCAGCTGTCCACCTGAATGTACATGCCCTAGTACGTTCACTGTACATGATATGTTTGCTCCATGTTCGTTTCTACACCTGTTAAGTGATTTTAGCCGCCCCCATAAGATTTGTGCTTCTATACATCCCATCGCCCTTGAAGTGTTACTTCTGAACTTTTTTAAGTTTTGCCAACTTTCCTCGGCCTTTTTTCCCAAGTTATTGGTTGAAACTTACTCACCAAAGTTTTCTCCCGGCTGCCTGGCCTTCGCTCTCCCCCCCACTGGGTTTTTTTGTCTTGGCACACCTTTCCTTAATCCTGTACATTGTTAACTAATGGCTAATCTTTAGAAGTGACTTCCTCAATGTGAAGGATTCCATGATCCACGAGAAACGCTCTCAGATCCTCTACACCCGACATAAGCAGGGGTCCCAAATTGTCTGTACCAGAGACACCATTTGTTTGACTCCCTATTCACATTTTCCGCAACAGATACTTCTCTGTCTGGTACCAGAGCAGCAATCCCCTCGCCAAACGAAAAGAAGAGCCATTCTCTATTCACAGGATCCTTGCCGGTGCGCGTCCTGGAGTTCTCCACCTATGATGATCCAAGCCCTTCTTTATCAAGTGTAACATCCAAGCCAACCTGTTCATCACGATCGCCAATATATACGGACCAACTCGGGACAGCTCACATTCTTTCCAACACTTTATACACCTTACAATTTTCGCCCAAGTCAAAGGTCATTCTGTCGTAGACAATAAAACCTCATCATCTCAAATCCCCAGTTAATACTCTCAACCCGCGCGCCTCTACCCTCCCCCTGCCACACACAATAGAGTCAGAAAAATGCTTCAACGAATATGCAGCTTTGTGGACGCATGGAGGAATTGCTTCATCCAGGGAGAAGAATACACCCTTTTCTCATTCCCACATAGCTCCTAACAGTCGTATGAATATGTCCTTCCCCCACCACTCTCCTTGCTGCCCTTGGTTAGCCTCACTCATTAGGGAATAATATTGCACTCCGATCATGCCCCGGTACATTGCGATCTACGCCTCCCTAATGTCTACAAGCCGATCTTCTCTTGGAAACTGAACGAGTCCCTCCTTTCAGACTCCCTTTGTCTTGCCAGCTCACTATACGGCAGAAGCATTTTGCCAAGAACATGCAAACGATTCCAACTCTCCGCGGCAGACTCAGTGTGAACCCTTAAGTGCGTCTGCGGGGGTTCTTATAAAGCACGGCGCCCGATTTAAATGGAGAAATCCATAGGCTACACAGGCCCATCTCTCGCGTTTTAGCACTCTCTAGATCCATCCACAAAGACTCTGGCCGAAACAGATCTGAGGACCTAATGCAGTTCGTCAACGAAATACCGTCCTGCTCAACAAACAACATCAGAGATACCGTACAAATCTGTGCGGGCTCCCTCCTATGTTTTTGGGAGCAATAAACCGGACACTTCCTTGCCCTGGCGCTACGCGAGAGAAGGGCCTGCCCAGTTTGTCCGTGCGAGATTAAGGACTCGAGGGGCCGTTGATTACATATAACAAATGAAGATCCTGATGTTTTTAATGCCTATTACACAGAACTGTACAAACCTGCTCCATCTGACTGGGACGCTTCGGACCCTGATGCGTCTGGCAGGCTCCTCAGATAATATCTTCCTCACTGACTAACCCTACCTAAGCTTGATATCAATCTCCTTATCCACTCGAGCAGAGACCTTTTTCTCTGATGAGGCTGGGCAAGGCTAATCTCTGCTCTCTCCTCCCGGCGGGGAAAGCCCGTCCTAAGGGTATACGGCACATTTCTATAAACATTAAAGGAACTCCCTCTCCGCTCCCCTCCTTCGAGCATTTAATAGGTGTCCTCTGGCTCGCCTTTTGACCCACTTTCTGAAAGCATTCATTACCGTTATCCCAAAGGGACGTAAAGATCCAGCGCTCGTGCCAAAGTTACAGCCCATCTCCACCTTATTAACACTGACGCTAAGCCTTTTTGCTAAATTGTCTCCATTGCGCCTCAACCCCCTCTCAGAGTCCCTCATCCACCTCGAACAAGTTTGGGTTGTTCCCATCAGAGAGGCGAGGGACAATACTTTTAAAACTTTTTTTTTTTCCCTCTTGCATCATGCAAGCCTCAAAGATCCCTTTGCGTACTTTTATCTCTAATGCCGAAAAGGCTTGACCGTTAACTGTCCTTATATGCAGGGGTGCTGGAACAGATAGGACTGGGTCCGCAATGATTGAACAGGATACTTGCGCTCTATCACCTCCCCGCAAGCGCGCGCGCAGAGCCCGCAAAAAGGCTCTCTATCCCTCCAGTTCCAGATAAGCAATGGTACCAGGACACCGGGATGCCCCCTTTCCCTTGGGCTCTACATTCTAGTATGAACTTCTTATTCAATCCATACGCCTTGACGACACCTATCCTTGGTATTCAGACTGCCATCAAAAAACATTAAATGCTCGGCATTTTGCGGATGATCTGCTTCTATAACTGTTCGAACCCTGAAGGATCTATCTCAGCCGTGCTCCGAGGGTGCTAAAATACTTTGGGATTCATAGCAATCATAAAGTGAACATGTCCAAAAAGGGTGGCGCTAAGCCCCAATCTACAGACCACACCCTCCGAACCTTAAGTTGACCTTCCCATTTTCATGGCAAAGCTTCTTTCACCATTTGGGTGTCAGAATCCTGCAAATCCAGAAAAAGCCTTTGATCTTAACTTTGCACCATGTGCTCTCCACTAGACAGGAACTTGATGAAGTGGGATAAAGAACTTTTTCTTGATAGGAAATAAATATATTTCAAATGAATGATTCTCCCGCGTCTTCTTATCCTTTTTCCAGACCATTCCCATTCTTCTCCCAAGAGCATTTTTTTGCCCTGCTAGCCTTCAATCCTCTCCGAATCTTGTATGGGCCATAAACACCCCAGCTAGCCCATTCAGTGGCTCACTAAACCCAAGAGAGAGGAGGACTGGCCGCTATCCTGATTTCCACTGTAACTAACTGCGCTCATCATGGTGCTCACTCACGCTGCCTGGATTCATTTCACAATGCCCATTTGGAAAATTTGGGACACGCATTGAGCGACGTTGCTTATGCGCTCCCCACAGGCGGCCCTACCTGCTAACTCCAAGGTTCCTACCAAAACCCTCATGGGTACTGTTCCATTGATAAGCGCGCACCTCAATTTCAATCTGTAGGGCGTTTCCCCTCCTAAGATTCCCTATTAAAACGAGGGGGACGAACTGACACCCAAAAGGTAATCCGGGATACCCAGAGTACTTACATTAGCTATATCCCTACTCAGCGGGTGGAAAGTCCCTCTCGTATGACTTTCCAGCAATGTACTATCTTCAATCGCTAAAACCCTATTCCAATTGAGGGAAGACTGGAACTATCTGAACCTATCAAGATTTAATTACTATCATCTACAAATTTCTACTCCACTAACAGGGTCGTTCTGGACCTCCACAGCCTCACCACACCTACGAATCCTCGGTGCTTGCTGGACTCCTGGGAAGACACAAAACGCTTTCAAAATATATGGGTTATACTGATTTTCAGTTGTGACGAAAATTTCCCTTCCAAAAAACCTGGGAGAAGTATTTAGTAGATAGTTCTCGGGAGGAATGGGAAAAGACCTACAACCCTGGCCCACAAATCTTCCATCTCCACCAAGGCGCAGAATAAACTATAAATAATTACACGCTGGTACAGAGTCCCATGCCCAACTACACTCCAATACCCTGAAGCATCCAATATATGTTTGCGCAGAAAACCGAGGTAGGGACCCTAACTCACATTTTGGTGGAACTGCTCCATAATACAACCTTCTGAGCAGGGTCTTGACCTCATTCATTATTACGGCCTTCAGAATACAAGGTGGCCCTCCTCCTAGATTCAATTAGAAATCCCCCTGCCAATAACCAGCCTCAAACTCAGCTTTGCGGTGTCTGTCCTTGCGGCAAAAAAGGTGAATACTCCGCTTGTGGTTATCTACTCCCCCTGAGCTTGCCCGTTCCTATTTCCTCCTGCTCCAGGATATCCACAATCTTCAACGTTTGGAGGAATTCCCTGCAACTCACTCTTCCAAACCAGGAAGCCTTGAGACCTGGACGAATGGTTTGCCTTTTT
>JAODAL010042507.1:0-34743 GCA_025379985.1 Phyllomedusa bahiana | reverse complement strand
CCAATATGTCCAGGGTGGTTGTGAGAGTTTCGTTGTAATGTTTGACAGCCAGGTCAGGACAGGAGAGGGAGGAGATTGGGGGCAGTGAGGACTGTATGGTGTCTATGAGTTCTTGGGTATTAATGGAGCAGATATTTCTGAATGGGTG
Source organism: Phyllomedusa bahiana (assembly GCA_025379985.1). Lineage (NCBI taxonomy): Eukaryota > Metazoa > Chordata > Amphibia > Anura > Hylidae > Phyllomedusa > Phyllomedusa bahiana. The sequence continues at coordinate 34,595 of JAODAL010042507.1, read as the reverse complement.
AAGGGCAGGTGTGTCCAGAGAAGGCTGAGAATTGATAGTAAAAGAGATAAGGTTATGATCCATAATGGTACCAATAAAAACTACACTTTAGCTCACAAAAAATGCTCCGTCATTCAGGTCCCTAGGTGGAAGAACAAAAAAGTTATTGGTCACAGAAAATGGCGCTGCAGCACAAATTTAAAAGTACTAAAACATAGCTAATACCCTTCAAATCTGGTATTGCTGAAAACGTATCAACCTGCAAAATACAAATAACACATAATTTATTCCAAGGCGTAAAAGCTATAAAAACAAAAGCCCTGCAAGCATGGCATATGCTTTTTGGCACATTTCACCATACTTAATATTTTTTTCTGTTTCCCAGTACCTTCTATAGAATAGTCAATGTCAGCATTAAAAAGGTATTTTGTCCTGCAAAAAAAAAAAAAAAAAACATCATGTGTTTCTGTAGATGATAAAATAGAAATGTTATGGCTCTTGGCAGGTGGGGAGGAGAAAAAAAAAGAAGAACCATATTATTATAAGTAATATATATGTAAATTGCTTGCTTTTTTGTTGTGTTTTTCAAGTGCAACATGTATATCCATCCTAACTACAGACTTCTGAATAATCCACTAAGAAGCCCAACAGCTTCACCTGGGCTTAAAGTGGGTTTTCTCACCATGATGATTAGCTTTTCACATATAGGGTAGGTTCATACGATAAACTCTGCAACGTATAGCGGAGAATACTGTGTGCGCCGCTATACTCCCACAGCTTCAAATTGACGCGTTGCCCAGCGCGTACCTCCTGAAGCTTTCACTGACATTCATTCTCCACAGTGCAGATAATCATAGCTCTCACTGAGAGCTATGAATTACCGGAATGTCGTAATTGAAGCGCAATTATGTGCCGAAGTATGAACCGACATTATGCCGTGTGAACATACCCGTAGAGATAGGTAAATGAAGACTAATACAAATACAATGCTGTTTTGATTTTGCTTTGTTCAGGAGATAAAGAAGATTTTATCTACTTCTAGTGTACTCAAGTTTTTTGTTGGTTACCGACCGCCTCTTCCTGCTCTTTTTCTTATCTGATTGCTCCAAGCTGTCTTCATACTATGGTGTATTGCTCTTTGCTGAGTCTTATCTCCAGCAGAGAAGCTTGTTTACTTAAGTTAATCACAAGCTTTAATCTTTTGGAGCTTTTGTAGCTTTGTGCACTACTGATTATAAACCTCCTGTCACTGTAACAGGAAAGCAGAGCTGATATGCCAATTACTGTTATAAGCTTACCCAGGAAGTGTGAGTCTGATGCTGGCTGTGGCTCTGTGAAACAGCATGGTGAAACAACCCTTTAACTAGAACCTACTGAAAACCTATGCTCAAAGTAAAGGGACTAGTGGGCCCAATTAAAACCATTCCACTACTCCACAGAAGTCTAGACCCGAAACAACACTCTTATTGAAACTACAGAGAACTGAAAATAAACAGCTTTCCTAGATTTGATACCTCGCCCATCACTTATTAGGATATGTTTTCATTGCCAGTATACGACTGGCCATTTGCTTATTATCTTAGTGACTTGTAATATAAAAGTATGGAGCAGACAGGAGTCCTCAGAAGATCTGTGCCACTTATAGTACAGTGTTCTGTGCACAGCTACTCTGCTATCTACTCTGTGATCAGATGCTGGTGTAAAGTATGCCACAGTCCGGCATAGTGCCAAGGTTCAGAGAAACCTCTGTTCTCCTTTGTGCTTGTATGGAGTGATCAAAGCTAATTCCTGCAAGTAAGAGAAAGGAGGGATGCCACTATATATGGGTTTATAAAGGACCCCAGGGTTGTCAGCCTAGGATACTTATTGTTAGGATATACTTAGGTATGCTCTAACATCAGCCTGTGTATTTATCAGCACATAATGTAGATTAAGTAAATTTTTATATATGTGCTCATTTTAGTCAATTATTGAGAAAAATAATGATTAATTAATAAAAATCCAATTATAAGATAAACAATTGTAAAAAATGATGAAGTTAAGTGAAAAAACATTAAAATGTTGTACATTTATTATATTTGATTATAAAATGGTTACAATACAACAAATTAATATTTATTTTAACGCACCATTAGTTACAGGGCGCTGTACATTTAAGGGGGTTACATGCATAAGGTATGTGAAACAAATATAATGGTGATGATAAATGACTAACAGCTGGTACAGAGGGAGAGAGGACCCTGCCTACAAAAGCTTACAATCTACAAGGAAGGAGGTAAGAGACAGAAGGAATATATAATTATTTCAAAGTGCATTTCTTCTTTTTCTAGGATAATTTTTAATATGTTGAGCGATTTCGTTTGGCCCTCGACATCGGTCGTGGTCGATATCCGCCATATCGCAAGATATCGATATCATGGTAGATTAAATCATGACCATTAAAACATGGGAGAGCAACAACACCTTTATTTTTTTTTACACCCCCAAAAAGGGCGGAGAAGCTGGAATTAACATCCCAACAGCAAATGGATACGTGCCATCTTGGGAAACACACTTAGGTTAAAAAAAGCCACAAAAAAAAATCACACCCCATTCCCCATCCCTTTTTGCACCAAGCTAACCCTTTAAACCGCATGCCCCCAAAAATTAAAAAGGGGCCAGAAGGCAGTAGATTTAAACCCACTTTACTTGAACTGGACATTAATATCCCGCCGGAACGCAGCATGAGCCCCAAACCTGCGACCCCCAATTTAAAAAGTGCCGGAAAAAGGAGTCTTTAAACCACCATTTTAGTTGAACTGGACTTAAACTATACTTCCTTACCGCAAAAGACCTTTAAACCGGGTGTACCCCCTTTTAAAAAGTCGGGAAAAGGAGCTTTAAACCCCCATTTTAGTTTCACTGAAAAAGACCATACCTGTCCGGGGCCACAGCATGACCCCAAACCTGCATGACCCCATATTAAAAAATGCCGGAAAAAAGGATTTTTAAACCACCATTTTGTTTCACTGACATGACTATCCTGTCCGGGGCCACACATGAGCCCCAAACCGCATGACCCCAATTAAAAAGTGCCGGGAAAAAGGGACTTTAAAACCACCATTTATTTTGAACGGACAAAAACGCCTTTCCGGGTAGCCTTGCCCCCCGTAGAGGCGGCCAATTGAGCTTCACTTGGAAATATTTTGGGTTAACGCTCCTGTTCCCCCCCCGTCCCCTTTTTTTTTTTGGGCATTCTTTTTTTTCATTTTACTCAACGTGCTGGAGGAAACTGTCTCTGTACTTTGTTTCTGTCCATGCTCCATACCCCAAATTTCCTCTGAAAAACCCACACTGGTCAAGTTTTCCTGCCCCTCCCTGTACAATTCAGGGGAATTTTTTTTTACCAGCTTTTTTTTTTTTCATGAAATTTTTTTTATAGTTTTTTTTCTAAAAACCATTTTTAAAATAGGATGGAATCCCACCATGTCCCTTTTTTTTCTCTTTTTTAATGTATTAAATGGGTTGTCTCAATACAGGGATTGATACTATTTAAAAGACTTAAAAAACAACATTTTCAATATTGTCCATTAACAGGGGCCACCTATTCCTTTTTCTGACAGCACCATCACCCTTACCATTCTTGAAAATTGTGAAAACAATTCTGTTACAAACAACATTTTTTTATAATAGGACCTTATTAAGCTGCATGTCACAGCAAAAGCCCCCAAAAATTCAAAAAAAACCTTTAGCCACTTTTTGAAAATTTGGGGAAAAACAAATGCTGTTAGAAACAACTTTTTTTTATAATGGGGACCTGATAAGCTGCTTTTCAAAGAAAATCCCCAAAATTCAAAGCAGACCCTTAGCCACTTTGGAAAATTTGTGAAGAACAAATGTCTGTTAGAAACAACTTTTTTTTTTTTATAATAACCTGTAGAAGTTGCATTTCAAAGCAAAGTGCCCCCAAAAATTCAAAGCAGCCCCTTGACCTTTTTGGGATTTTTGTGAAAACAAAGTCGTTAAAAAAACACATTTTTTTTAAATAGGACCTGTAGTTTTGCGCATTTCAAACACATCCCCAAAAAAATTATAAAAAGACTTCTCAACCACTTTTTAAAAATTGGAGGAGAAAGCCACTTAGAACCACTTTTTCTTTTCCCAAAAGGGACCATGATATTGCTGTACTCACAGCAACTACCCCAAAAATTATAAAAATACTCTCGCAAAAATTTTAAAAATTGTGAGGGATAAATGCCACTAAAAAGCCACATTCTGTTCCAAAGGACCTAATTTACCTTATCCACAGCAACTACCTAAAAACCATGACAATGCAAAAACTTCTAAAGATAAAGTGATAAATGGAATACGGTTTTGTCTAAACCTTGGGCTTTTCAGTCCCTCACAGAAAAAACCACAAAATGAATTTTTGGGAAAAAGAGAATAAAAATTGCATTAAGAAATTATCTTTTAAAAAACTTTTTCAAGGGGACCTTTTCGTTTAAGAGGAATGGAAGAGACCCAACAATCGGTGAACCCCCGGGGAATTGGGGCCACAACTCTCAAGATCCATGCCTATTCATCTTGATGAAAAACAAACGATCCACATTACTGTGAAAGCCGATGCGTTTTTTTTGTAATGGCTCCTCCGGGTATGCGAAGGGCCCCTCAGATATGACTTTGGCTTTGGGCGGGCAACACCTCTAGGCTGGCGACGAGCTGGGCCATTCGTCCATTTTTGGAACCCAAAGCTATTTGGGTCCGGAAAACATACAAAAAAAATCGGTGGTTTTAAAAAACCAGATAGTCGTGCACCATATCTTAACTATCCTGTGTGTTGGGTGTTGCCCGCATTGCTGCGTTTGGGTGGGAAAAAAAAGATTTCCAGAGGTCCCCATTTTGTCCTTCTGCCAAATTTCCTGTGCTGCCCTACGCTACTTGGCCTCTACTGCTTCACGCCTGATTTGTTTCCACCGTGAATTGGGAACGTGAACGACGCAAAAGATGTCTCCATTGATCAATCGCAAGGCTCCCTTTCCGCATTTTTCTCTCTATTTTGGGGGGGTGGGGAAAGGGAAAATCTGAGTTTTGTTTTGTACCGGGGATCCAGGAGGGTGGGACCCATAACTGTTTTTCATTTTTATGGCCTTTTTTGCGAGGACATTTGGAGGAAATGAGCATCCAAGCACTCATTTAGAGATGGAGCCTTTATTTCCCAAACCAATGGGTCGAGGGGGACTAGCAAATGATCTTTCCTCCTCTTCCCCTCCCCTCAAATTCCGCGCCAAACCCCTTTTTCCCCCAAAGGGAGGGACGTCGGTAACGCGGGCTAGAAAACCCCTCCTCCTCCTTCCCCCCCTCCCCGCGCCTCCGGCACCTTTAAAAACAGCCCTGACTTGCCTGAATGATGCACCCAGAGAGCTGATGGGCCCCCTTTCACTACATGACCCCGAACCACTGCCTAAGGGAAAAAAACCCATAAATTGTGAAAAGTCGGGCCTTTTGGTTTGACGATAGAAAGGCCCGTGCCCCGGGGTTCCTCCTCTCCGTCGCTGGCGGACCCGTTGTTTCAGATTCCCCCGATCGTTCCAGAACAAATCACCACAATGCTCATGCTCAAGGGCATTGCGACTGACCATTTTTGGGGGCCTTTTTTCAAAACTGGCAAGGATGGGGCAGACCTTTCACCTGCCTCCCCCTGGGGGCTAACACCCCAGGTCCGCACCGCTGCTTGTCAGGCCATGTGTCACTTCGACTGCTAATGGCATTGCGCGCTGGGCCCCAATCGCTGGAATGTGGGGGGTGGAATTCCCCCGTGTTTCCCACGTCAACAAAAGACGGTTTTTACGGGGGGGCTACTGACCTGCAACGCAGCCAGGAGGGGCGAAGCAGGTGCGAACGGCGGAATCGAACTTAGATTCGAGCCTTCCTCACAGCATCCAGACCCGGAGCTTTTTAGAAATTCTGGAACAAGGGGGCAGACTGTGGGGAGGCAAGGGAGTGCTCCACCTACCGACTTAAGGGGGGCCAGCAATTTTTGCCGTTTTTCGCACACCACCTTTCCTGGAAAAAGGTTCTTGGACCCACCAGCGCTCGGTCCGTTCGGAGGGGGCCTCCACAGCTCCTGACCTTGTGTGGCGGTCTCCCAAAAGATTAATTTCAAAACGGCCTGTTTTTTTCTGGGGCACGTGTGCCACCAAGACCTGGGGGGAAAAAACCCGCACCATCCCTGCGGTTTTGAAGAGCGTGCGCCGAGCCGAAGCCACCGTCACCCCCGAACATCCACCCGCTCAACCCCCGTGGCTGTCACAGAGATATAGCGCCTTGGCCGTTTTTAAATAGCCATGTTCGGTGGTCAGTTGGCTTTCCGGGGCCCCAGACAGCATGCGCTTAAATTTTTGATGACACGGGCTGGCCAGGGGGGGGGAGGACGGCTTTTCTGGCAAAAAAAATGCCTGGTCGGCATCTGGAAAAGGGGCAGGCAAAAGGGCCCTGACATGGCGGAAAACCCCTCTGGGTTTTACCAGACGGAAAGGCAACATTTCCAAGGCCAAAAGCCGGGGAATGCTGACATTCAGGGTTTTGCTTTGGGAAGTTTGGGTTAAAGTGTTTCTTTTTGCTCCCAAACCGGAAGACAGAAGGCTGGCGCTAACTGGCCCTGTACGGGGTGCAGGTCGTAAACGGGAAAGGAGAAGGGGTAGGATGGTCTCTGGGGGTGCGGGGGGTACGGGCGACGGTGGAGGCTGAAGCGGAGGCTGATCCCTGGTCATGATTTTTTAAGACAGGGCAGCCTTAGGGAACGCTTGGGGGGCGAGGAGGGCAGAGACAGAGGGGGGACAGTGGTTGGAGGCCCGGCGTCGGGCCCCGGCCCTTTTTTTGGGCCCAAGTGTTGCCTCCATTTCAACTCATGCATTCGCTGCATGTGACTAACTTTTGGGGGGGTTAACCACCTAAGGTTCTTTTCCCCCCCCTCATTTTTTGCTTTACGGGAAAGGCAGCCCCAAAACATCATTGGGGGGAATCAGAGGCTTGGGTCAAAAAAGGCCCAGGCTTGAGAGGGGGGGGGCCCCGGGCCTTTTTGACGGCGATAAACGAGGACGGGGTTTGCGCCCGACCGTGGCTGGGGAATCATATCAAACGGACTTTTGCCGGGGGGGGGGTTGACGCTTTTATTTGTAACCAATTTTTTTGGGGGGTAAGACTTTTTGCCAGGGAAAAGCAAGCTTTATATGCCAGTCACTGCTGTAGAACCATTCACAGCCTGAACAAAAAGGGGTGGGGCCTCAACGACGAAAAGAGCAGTTTTCACAAAAAAATCCTGACAAAAAAACCCCTTTAAAAACCCCTTTGGGGTTTAAGGGTTTACTAATACCCAAGGGGGCCCTAGGCCCAGCAAAACCCGAGGTAAAAATTGTGGAAATTGCAAAATTTATATAATACTTTTAAAAAAGGCATAACATTCTGTTACAGAAATAGATACCATATTTCTTAATTATTTGCCTATGGCCAGAACACAAACCTAAAAAATTTGTTAATTAAAGTTAACAACCTATTATATTAAAAACAATGGGTCTTTGGAAAGTCACATATTAAATGTTACAGAATGATATTACTAAATTGGCTCTAAATATGCAAATAAAAACAATGTTCTGCAAACCCCAAAAAAACACTAGTAATGGGAAAATTTTCTTTTCCCTGTGTTGATCTTTTAAACTGTTCCCCCCAAAAAAATCCTCCCGGAACACATACTTCTATGTTTTAACTGCTCGGTCACATTTCTCACCTTTGTGTATTACACTGACTTCAACTGCATCATTGATTTCTGTACATAAGAAGAGCTATAACTACTTACAGCATTTTCTTGGCTACTTATTCCCATAAGTCCTATGTGCATAGAGTTAGACAGACGCGCAAGATTTATAAATTTGATTAGATATTACAAGAAAATGACTTTAGTAAAGATTACATTACTTTGTGTGCTGGCTCCTGTAGTAATAAAATAACGTTTCTTTAATCAAAATTATTTTATTCTTTTTTTTTCTCTTGCCATATTTTCTTTGACAGTAAAATTTAATTTTTGACTATTTATTAAGGTCTTTTGGGTTTTTAGCCCAGCTGTCAAACCATTTCCAAACATGAGAATTTTTCCTGCCTAGAGGCAACAGTTTATGCAAGTGATGGGGTGGGGGGGGAGGCAGGGTGCCAAAAAAAAAGGCTTTTTCCCAATGGGGCTGGAAAAACAGGTGTATTTGAAAGGGAGGGAAATGACAGGTTTGTTTTGTGCCGCTGGAACAAAATAAAGGGCAGCGGGTAAATAGTAAAGGTCAATGAAGGTTGAAGAGGACATGGTTTTTCGGGTTTAAATGTTAACTCACCCCAATGGGTCTTGTTCCCTTTTTTTTTGTACATGTTTAAAAAAATTCATCACCCGGGGCCCATTCAAAGGAAATTACTTATAAATTACTTTGAGTAGGGGAAAATTGTTTTGTTTCTTACCCCAAAATTTCGGGTTTTTTTAAAATTTACTGTCAAAAAGATATGAAAAATAAAATTGAGCCTCTTTGGGACACTTGCATATAGCCCGGGCCCCAAACGGGGAGAATTCCCTCTAAATTGTTTCTAAAGAGAAAAAATTTGAAAAAAATTTAATGACTGAACTTCTCCCTTGTAAGAAACAGTAAATTCACCATAATTCCCCTGTCATGTTAAAACATTTGGGTTTACATGAGAGACTGCTTACCCTTTTTTTTGGAAAAAAAATTTTGGGCTTGGTTTTTAAATAAATGACAAATTTTAAACTGTTTTATTTCAGGAACTACAGGACGGCACACTGCAATATTTGGCAGAACTTACTGCATTGCTGTGGCCAGCAACAGAAATGAGAATCTTTGGGGTTGGCAGCCCCAAGGGGAGATGGAGATACTTGCATAAGCTTGCGGGTTAAAAGATCCCACATAAAGATCCCATGAAATGGCCCCAAACCCCCAGGGAAAGGAGTTTGGGACCCCCCCCCCCCCACGAGGGGGGTTTTGGGCCCCAAAGGGGGGGGGTTATGGCCGGGGTGTGGAAAAAAAAAAAAAAAAACAAAAAAAAAAAAAAAAAAATGTGGCTTTTTTACTCAAGACAAAATACTTGAACTTTTGTCGGAGAGACAATAGGGCTAGAGGTAGGGTTGCGACCGGGCCCTTTGTAATCACTGGAAAAGGGGGCCTTGGTAAAATTTTTCTGATGGGAGGGGGTTCAATGTGGAAATTAAATTTGTAGGGGAAATTTGGGACTTTGGGTTCCAGTAAATTTTTCGTTGGGGGTTTATGGGGTTATTTAGGTTTCTAAACCCTATAGCTAAAGGAAAAGGCAGCAATGTATCCCACTTAAGAGGTATACAGTGAGATGACTGCTTATATATATTGTGGGAAATCAGCTCAAAGGAGGCATCCTTAAATTTTGCAACACGCAGGATTTATTTTCAACAGTCACAAAGTCCAGAAAACCCTTTAAAAAATTTGGGGTTGGTTCAGCCAAAAACAAACATAACTTATAGTCCTGTTATCGGGGCACGTTACCCTACAGCGGTTCCCGGAGTTAAAAAACCCGTGTTTCGGTCCTTTCGTACTCTCAGGGTTTTCCCCCGGTCCCCGCTCTGGCTCTCTCACTTTCTGCTCACTCCACTGGCAGTGTTTTGGGCCGGGAAAGGAAAACCCCCCCAACCCCCTCTCACCTTTTAGCCTGCTGGGGCCCTTTTATAGGGCTGGTAAGCCCAAAGGGCTGGAGTGGAGCAGCCCCTTCCCCCCCAACTCTACAACTGCTCCCCAAAAAAAGCCGACCCGGATCACGGCATTACGCCAAAACTAAACAATAAAAAAACCCCTGGGCAGTGGCCTATTGCCGCGACACCCCAAAAAAACCGGGCTTTTTTTTCACCGATCTTAGGGAGAAACGGTGACACATAACCCTCCGTCAATTTAAAAGCCCTTGTTCCTTCCTTTCAAAAATATATATATAATAAAAATATATATTTTTAAAAAATTATATTTTTTTATATAAATATTTTTAAATATAAAAATTTTTATATATATATATATAAATATTTTAATAATATGGCTTCCCCTTTGTTGGTCCCCCCCCCAAATTTATGGGGACCCACATAGGGGTTTTAAACAGCTTGGGGCCCTCCTTTTTTCCCCGGTAATGAGGGGTGCAAAACTTCCTTAAAAAGATGTTGGTGAAGGATGAAAAATTAAAGGCAAACCATTATCGGGGGTCTGTTAAATGGATAGAAACCCCGGCTTTTTTTGGGATTTTCCCTTTAAATGATACAAAACCCATTTGATTACAAGTGGTTTAAACCCCTAAAATTTGCTTTCCTCCCCTTTTTTTCTGGATCCCCTTTTGGGAAAAGGACACTTTTTTTGGGCCCCTCTTTTTGAAATAATGAGGGCCTATAGAAAACATTTTTTCGCGAAGTTGAAAAGCTTTTTCCCAAAATTTTCACTGTATAGCAGAAAACTGGAAAAAAGAATGCAGGTGTGAGTCTAGCCTAAGGCTAGGTTCATACCTTTCTTCTCATTTTCAGTGTTCTGCTTTGTTGTAGAAAAAAAAAAATAAAAAAAATTTTGGAGGGGTTTTTTTAAAAAATGGAGAAATTAAAGATAAGGGGGACCCACTGATTATAAAGGCCTCAGTTTCCCAAATTTTTGTCCCCAATATCAAATAATAAAAACTGAAAAAAAAGAGTGGGGAACCCTTCTGATTCCCTTTTTTTTTGGCTTTTTTTTGGGCTGGAAAACTGTAAAAAAAGGGGTTTTTAAAGGAGCCTCAGGTACAGAATTTTAAAAGGGGTTTTAAAACAAGGTTCAAAATGCCCAAAGTGGGAAAATCAGAATGTTCATTTTTTCCCCATCCTCACCCCCGCTTTGGCCTTCTGTATACCGTTAAAAAAAGGGAAATTGGGGACATACCCACTCACAAAAAGTTGGGATATTTGGCCCTTTTGAAATTTTAAAAAAAACAGGAAAAACCCCCAAAAAATTTTTGAAACTTAAAATAAATTCTTAACTATAGGGAAAGGGACTTGTCCCAAAAAAGTTCACTGTTTAAAAAACTTTTTTCAAAACTTGGGTGATTCAACAAAAAGCTTAATGCAAAAATTTTCCCCAAATTTTGATCCCTGAATCCCCACAATACATTTGGGGGAAAAAGGGTTGAACGGGGGGAATTTTTTTTAAAGGACCCCCATGAAACCCCTGGGTCCCGGGGGAAAAGGCGGCCATCTTTTTCCCTCCCCCGCCCGGGCCCCCGGTCCGAAATGTGGGGGGCGCTGGCGCCTCTTTCCCCCCGCTCCTTGGGGGAAAAGCGCAACTTACCCACTGCGCTCCTGCTGCGGGCTCTGTCCCCAGCGCGGGCCCCTGCCCCCAAAGGACGCGCGCCGCCAGTTTTAAAATTTTAAAGGTCCAGCGAACCGGGTAATTGCCAATTCCCGGGGGCTGCCCCTTTTTAAGCCTGCCTCTTCCTGGTTCCCCTGCCGGATCTTTATTTGCCTTCCCCTTTTGGAAAAAGGGTTTCCGGGAGTCTTGTCTGTTTAACCGTTTTACCAAAATTTTTTTGCCCCCCGTTTCCCGGGGACCACAAAACTTGCCCCTGCCCTTACCCCCTTTCCCCCCCGATTTAGAGCCGGGCCTTAAACTTTTTTGTACCCTTTATAACCTGGGTTTGCCTCCGCAAACAAGTCTTTTTTCGGGGGGATGCCCCTTTTTAACTTTCCGCAGCTTTTTCCAACCCCTAAAGTGAAAACCGGGGACCTATTTAGATTCCGCCCCTGGCGTGGTTTTCGCCATCGCTTGCGGTGGGCCCAAAGAGGATCCACGCTACCCCCCGGGCCCCCCCCCCCCCCCCCCCCCGGGGGCCCCCCCGCCCCCAAACGTCGCAACAGATCCTTTGGGAAAACCCCCGCAACCCGGTTTATCTCTCCGCCATGATGCGCAGTTCCTGGCTGCCAAGCGCAGCAACCCGTCCCGTGGCTCCCGCTGCAAATTCGGTTCCTGCACCGACCGCTGGTCCGAGGGCTGTCCAATGCCGTCCAAAGTTCCCATGGGGGCTCCAAGGGTTTCAGGGGCTTTTTCACTCAATGCTCCCTGCATTTTCGGAGTTTTAAAAGGGAAAACCCAAATTTCCCCCCTGAATGGTTCCCCCGGTGGGTTCGTTCTCAAATCTTCTCTCCGGGAAACCCCTAGCTGGGGTACCCCCTGGGACAGGGAGACCCGATAAAGGCCAAATTGCCATTCCTCACTGAGTCAGGAGGTTTTCGAGGAACCCCCCGGGTTCTTCGGAGATCCCTTGTTAAATCTCCCCAAGGGATCATTGTAGGCGACTAGAGTGATTTCCGAAACCCTTACCCTCTGAACTGTCTGGTGACCCGCCATGGCCACCTTTAAGAAGGGCCTCCGGAGGGTTAAGGATGCTTGGGGCAAAGCTCCCGTCTTCCTTTAGCGAGTTAATCGGCTGGCCCCCCGCATTGACATACCATGTAAAAGGGCAAGGGGGGCTTGGCAGGAACTTGGACAGCCCAACCAGTGGGTTCCCCACCCGGGCCCCAGTGTTCCAAAGGGGCCGGCTATCATCCCCAAAACCCCAGTGGGACCTAAGCGGGTCGCCGGGTACAATTTTGGGGACAAAAATTAGCCCGAGGGGACTCGAAAAATCGTCCCTTTAAGTGGCGGTCAGGCTTTTCCCGGGGGAAATTGCCCCAACGTTCACCCCGGAAATCCCCGCACCTGGCCCCGGGGAGAGGGGGCCTAGGTGCAAGTTTCTCTCACGTTCGATGCCGGTCCATGTCGTTACAGACCCCGGACTCTCGTTCCGTTCCCTCTTTCTGGATTCGGGGGGCCCGCCGGGGGGTTTTACAACCAGTCCTTGGTTTGCAAAAACCACCTACCGGGTCCCCCGGAAAAATCATTGTCATTTTTGGGCAGGGAGAAATTTTAAGTGTACCGTAAGTATATACCCGGCCTTGACTTCCTTGTTGGGGTCCGATAAGGAGAAGATTAATTTCTTCGGTGCCCTCTTTTCCATTCTCCTGGGCCTTCTGGGCTGCGGCCCATCCCCCTGCCTTTGGGTTTGGTGTCGGAGATTAACCCCGGGGGGGTTGCTTGAGTCGTTTTTTGGGGGGACCTCGCCCTGGCTTCCCAGCTCTCTTCTACGCCCAAACCCCTGCCGGGGGCCCAACGGTTCAATATAAGAGTTTTCCCGACGTTTCTCAGAAAAAAAGGGGGACCCTTTTTTCCCATTGGCCATAAGATGTCCATTGACCTACTGCCGGGGACCAGTCCTCCCCGGGGCAGAGTTATCCGCTGTTGTTCCCAACCCAGGCCATGTGGAATATGTCCCTGAAAACCTCCCAGAAGGGGGTTTTTTTCCCTAATCCTGTCTCCCGGGGGTGCGGGTTTTTTTTTTAGAAAAAAGGATGGTTCTTACGGCCCTGCTTTTATACCCGGGGGTTATAAAACAGGTAAAGAATCATTACCCCCTTTCCCCGTTCATGAACCTTGATGCCTGGGGAGGAGATCTTTTCCCTGCTGGGGTCTGAGGGGGGGCCTACAATCTGGTCCTAACCCCAAAAGGAACAAATAAAAGGCTTTTAAAACAAGGATGGGGCACTTTGAATCTGGTCATTTCCCTTTGGGCTGTCCAATGCCCGGCCTTTTCCCGGCTTTGTAAAAATTTTAGGGTCTCCTTTAACCTTTGTGTGGTTCTTGGACAATTTGATAACTCCCCCAACCTAGTGCTCACCAAATTCATGGCCAAGTGTTGAGACCCCTTCGACCCAATACCGTAAATGGGGAAATGTCTCTTTCACCAGAGAGTTCCATTTTGGGGTTTACGTCTCTCGAAAAAGGCTAGGATTACCCAAAAATCTGCCTTTTCAAGGGCCACCCATAACCTGGGGCCCATACAACGTTTTTTAGATTTTGTAACTCAGGGCAGTTTTTTTCGAAATTTTCTCCTGTGGGGGCCCCTATTGTGGCTTCACAAAGAAAACTCCAACCTAAAATTTAAACCTCCGAAGTGAGGGAGCATTCTCGAATTTAAAAAAAGCTTTTGCCTTGCTTCTATCCTGGGGGGAACAGATCCTGAAAACCCTTTTTGCTAGGGTGGAAGTTTCCATTTTGGGGGTTTTGAGCAACCCCTCATGCAAAAGGGGGAGGCAAGCGGTCACTTGTGGTTTTTCTAAAAGATTTTCCCCCACTGTGGGAGGGGAAATTTACATTGGGGATCGGGGCTACTGGCCATTAAACTGGGTTAAAAAAGGGGGGTATTGCGGAAGGTGCCGGATCCATCTGAAATTATTAGCCATAAAAAACCTTCAATATCTCCAGTTCCAACGATTAACCCCCCAGGCCAAGTGGTCTCTATTCTTTCCCGATTTAATTTCCAGATCCACTTCCCGCCCACGGAAAAGAATATCAAGGCTGGGCCCCTCCGGAGTGATGTTTGGCGAAGAAAGGGGCCCCCCAACACTTTTATCCGGAGTGCCTTGTCTCCAGCTCCTGTTGACCTCCGGAAGTCCGCCCGGGAGAACATACGTGGTCCCCCGCTCCAAGAAAATCTTGAAGTGGGACATTGTTCTTGTTGGCCCAATCCTGGTCCCCTAAGATTGCCTCCTTTTTCCCCTTTTTTTGGTGGCCGACCTTGCCAGGGAGCAAGGGTTTTTATTTAGTCCTGACACTTGTGCCCGCAAAAAAGATGCCTCGTCACAAAAAGGGGGGATTTCTGATCGCTCCCTCCCCACCCGTCCCCGGGCACACGGGGCCCTGGCTTCATAACCGAAATCCCCTTTTCTTCTGGTAAACCGTCTTTTGGGTGGGGTTTCGGATCGGGTTTTTTGAAAAGGGCTTTTGTCCATTCCAGGCCTACCCCCTTTCCCACGCCCGGCCAATCTGCTTTTTCCCCCCAAATTTTTCATCGCACGGGTTGCCCTGCAAAGGGTCTCGGCGGGGTTTTTTTTAATTTGTTTCAAATTGGCGCCTTTTTTTTCCCAACCCCAGGTAAACTGACTTCCCCGGCCTAACCCCAACAAATTTGGTCAGTAGAAAGGGTCAAATAAATTTGGGAAAAATTTGGCCACTTCGTCTGGCCTTTAGATGATGGCCCAGGTTTTGTCATGGGGGATTTCTCTACAATTCCCTAGATTTGAGCCGGGGGTCCCTTCCCCCTCACTTGGATGGTAGGCCCCCCCCCCCCCGTAGACCTTTTAGGAGCAGCTGTAGTTGGTCCAGGATAAAAAAAGTCGTTGGGGCCCCTGCTGCCATCGCTGCTTCGAGCTTCAGCAACATAAATCAGGCAGGTTTTTTTTCCCTGGGTGAAAAGGGTGTGGTTGGGGGACAGATTTTCCCGCCTTAAAAATTTCCGATTATAAATTGGGGCCCCCGCATGTGGGCCCCTTTCGAATGTTTAAACCATAAAACGGGTGGCCATAAATAAGGTCCCCCCTTTCCCATGCGAATCCAAATTCGTTTCATTTTTCCCTTTAAAACCTCTGGCAGCCCGTTTTTCTAAAAAGGTAGTCCCTCCCTTTTTCGGGCCCGATCCTTAATTTCTTTGGGTCAAAGAATTTTGGGGTAGAGGACAAAAAGGGGAAAGGGATTCCTCGTTGATTGGAAGGGGTTTTCGGCCGAGGAGAGGTTTGGGAGCAAGAGGGAACTTTTCGGGCCCCGTAACATTTCCAAAAGTTCTTCAGTCCCGAAAGAGGGAGGGCCAGGGGGGGGGCGGTACTGTCAGGATGCCCCTGGACCCTTGCCCCCACCCCCGAGGGCGCAGCGTCCGGCATTCGGGGCACGGCCGCGCTCTTTTCCCTGCTCCTTCGGGAGGTACTTACCCGGAGCGTCCTGCTGCAGGCTCTGTCCCCGGCGGTCTTCAGTGCCTTTCCTTTTGAAAAGCGCCCTGAGTTTGTTGTTTACTGTTACCGTACCGTTTGCTCCGTTCCTCGCCCACAAATTTGCCCCCTGCCTGGACCACCCTTCCCCGCCCACAAACCCTTGCCCCCTCCCCGATTCCTCCTTCCCGACTACGGCTGTTATGATTTTGTACCCCCTCAGCGGCTCCCTCCACAAGCAAGTCACGTCAGGGGGTAGGACCTGGTAGACTCCACCGCAGCAAGTCCATCCCGCTTTGCGGCGGGCTCGGGTGAAAAGGGGACCTATTAGACCGCTCCCTGGCAGGGCTTACGCCTTGTTGGGGTGGCCCAGAGGACCCATACTACCGCCCTGAAGATTTAAAAAGTCCTTCTTCCGTTTTAAAATGGAAAAAAAAAGGGCAAACCTAAAATTTGATTAAAAGTATTGCCTTGCGGGTTTATGGAAGTGGAATTGAGTGACAGAGTGTCAAGCGTTCAACAGAGATCAGAAAGAGAAGAGTCCAGAAAGGCAAAAAAGTGGCGTCTTTTGGCTTTCACAACGGATGCCCGTCATTGAACTGCCCTCAGAACTGGAGGGAAAAATACCACACAGCCCGGGCTTTTTAAAAAGAGAAGGGGGGCAAAATAAGTTCATGTCAGCCCATTTGGGGGCAAACTCGGGTTTCTACTGCCGACAAGGGTACCTGACCCCACCACCAGGTACTGGCATCATTTTCTTGCATTGGCCAGAGAACATCTGTGCTGGAACTAGTGGTGCTCAGTGCTGTTTAGTGATGAAAACCGATTCACTCAGAACAGAAACTACCGCTAATGATGCTGGAGACATGAAAGAGAGCGCTATGCATCAGCCACTGTTGTTATCAGATGAGCCTTTGGTGGTGGTGGTTTTAGTGTAGGCAAGTGTGTTAAATCAATCCAGAAAAAGCCTACTTTTTTTAAAAGGGAAGTGCAACCTCTAATACGCAAAAAGCTATTTTAAACCAATCATTGTACATGCATGAACAAAAGGGTAATTTTATCTTCAGGGACAATGCTTATCATAAAGGAAAAGGGGTTGGACACGGGGACCTCAAAAGGGGTGCCTGAAGTTCTATCGAGCCCCGGAAAAATGTGGGATAGGGATCGCCAGTAGAAGCTTTTTACTCTGTCCCCTTTAAAACTCAATGATGAGCCCTTAAAAAAAAAGGGATGCCGTACCCCGGGAGTCTTTTCTAAAATTTTTAAAAAGCAGAGATGTTGTAGCAAACTGTAATTTATGTCAAGGCCACAGACCGGGATAAAAATTGAAAATTCCGGGGGTGAATACCACACTGCGTTGATGAACTGACGTTTTCATTTGTACGACTTTGCGGTTTATATGACTTTTTGATTGATTTTTATTCCCTTTCATGTGCAGTGGGAAGAACAAAAATCACAATTCTGACACTTTTTACCCCGGGTTAAATAACATGACAGGTTTTTAGAAAAGATGGTTACACGCAGCAACATCAAAGATGTATACGTTGATTTGTATCTTTTTGGGGGCAATGGGTGTTTGTAATGGGAAAGAGCAGTGTACATGTATTTACTTTACTTTTCTTGTGTGTTACTTTTTTTCCACTTTTTTTTATTTTCACATTATTACATTGTCCTAAGTGAAAATTTTATTCAGCAATATGTAGATTGCTGTCACAATACATAGCAGGACATGCTTGTCCTGCTATATATTGTGACTATAAATTACCATGGTGACTGGCAGACATGAGTGTGGTGACATCCAGAACCCCGAACCGAAGGTTTTTTTTTGGTTTTCATGGAAGCTCTCTACCCGTCCCTTTTCCCTTTGTTGTTTTCTCGGGATTGACCACAGCAGTTAGGGGGTTAATCATCAGTGCACGGAGTGATCTCCAGTCGTAGCTGACAGGGCACAGAGTTAGCTGTAATATACAACTGTATGCTTTTATCATGTGGCCTCTGTGCGTGAGCCCACATAAACTTTTGGACGTTCAGGAATGTCCAATTGTGTTAACTCACTCACAATATGGACATTCCTGAATGTCTAAATGTGTGGAGGTGTAAGGGGTTGTGTTTGCTTGTTAGGGTAGCACACACTGGGTTGCCATGGGGAAACCCGAGAGAGGGTGGCCCGGTTTTTTAGACAAATGTTAACGTTTTAAAAGAGGCAGTTGCCAATCAGCAAGAAGGGGGTGGAGCGGCTGTGAGAAGGGGGCCAAATTGAAACAACCAATAGGGGCAGTGGAGGGGGGCCTGATTGGGTTGTTTGGGGGAGTCAGTAAAAGGAGGAGAGAAAAAAAGAAGGAAGCAGAAAGTCAGCGAGACAGCAAAGATGTAGCACTCAGGAGAGGACTTTGGGCTCTGTCCAGGGCTGGGCGCAGAGTTAAGTGCCCAGCATGTAAATAGTTCTTTTGGAAACAGAAGGAGATGGTCGGGGAAAAGGATCTTCCTTCCCACTCCTGAGGCGTGGCTAGAGAGAGGATAAGAGAGAAGGAAAGAGGTATCCCCTAGATTCAGTTTGGGGACAGAGTGGGACAGAGACCCGAGACAGCGTGGGAGTGACAGCGGATAGCAAAAAGAGAACAGTACGGATTCCGAGAGAGGGAGTGAGCTTGGTGTTAGCCTCCGGTGGCAGACGGATGGGTAAAGGAGAGGCCCTGATCCGAAACGAACCACGGCAGAAGGAGGGACAGGAATAGAAGCTTCTTCGAGGATCAGGGACTGTTAGGGAACGGCCTAGGTTGGCAAGAAGAGTGTTCCCTGTATGCTGTGTCATGATGCTGGGGTCGTCCACCTGTTAAAGCTTTGTTTGTGTCCGAGGTCCTTGACCTTTAAAGCCAGTTTCCCGGGATAAAACCCAGATTTTTATAACCATTGTGGTTTATATTATTAACGCCGACTTAGTACACAAGCATCACACCCATCCTCCACGGTACACCGCGATTCCCATTTTTGGGTATAACGAACCACCTACAGTGGAGTGCTTCACTACGACATGCACAATCCATCCTCTGTGTATTACAGAGGGTTAAAATTATTTCTACTTTCTGTTATTTCCACGTTGTATTGGGGATTTCTTACCTAACTGAAACCTTCAGCACAGTTCAATTAAAGCCCAGTTGAACTCTTATTCATCACTAGGTTGCGATTTCACATCACTACCACTAAAGCACTGCAATATGCCACGAAATATGGCCTGTAACTACTGTAATCATAGTAGTATGAAAAAAGTATATTTGAATCAGCTCACCCATCTTGTGTCAGTGTCCAGTTCCCAGGAGCACGGCCGGGCGGAGTCCACACCCAAGGCAAACAGCAACAAAACAAACAAGGTGCAGCGAGCTACATCCAGGACACTGGTGATAGTTCAATAAAACTTCTGATCTTTATTTTCCAACGATTTAACAATAAAAGCATGAAGGATAGGTTACATGGTACACGCATTCATGGCACAATAATACGCCACTGCTGACCGACGCGTTTCGGAAGCGATATCCTTAATCGTGGTCACCTAGAAAAAGTGCAGTTTGGGAAGTGTAATATATAGTAACACCCCAGGAATATCACATGATCGGAGGGAAGAAAACCCCTCCCCCTAGGACGTAATATCCTCATATAACAAACAATACAAAAAAGATATAAAAGCCAAAATTTGGTACTATCTGCAATTAAAACATTGATTTAAAATGCCATTATTGTAATGTATGCAAGATACTTTTAGAAGAAGCAGACTAATAATGATACCATATGTCTTGTAAGATATTCAGGCCTGCAGGAATTCTTGTACCTAACTTGAAGATCCACATAGATTCTCTTCCCAAGAGTTTACGATGTAGATCTCCCCCTCTCTATGTATTTGTCACCTTCTCTATTGCACAGAAACTAAATGAAGATAAATTACCCCATGTTCTGCTTGGAAATGTTTTGACACGCGGGGAGCATTTAAAACAGTCTGTTCTAAGGGCATCAGACGATCCCTCCTAATTCTAATTTTCAACGGCCCAGTAGTGCACCCCACGTACTGGAGTTTGCAACTATTGAAAGCTATGAGATAAATCACTGATTTACTGTTACAGTTCATGAACTGTTTGATGTCATAAATTTTGTGAGTAACTCACAGTGTCCTGGATGTAGCTGGCTGCACCTTGTTTGTTTTGTTACTGTAATCATAGCTCTCATCAGGGGCGTCGCTAGGCAGTTTTATTCGGGGCCCGGGCCCCGAATAAAACTCCCTGTGCTCCGAACCTCGCCGGGCTCCACTGGACGCACATACAGCTGAGGGCTTCTGCGGAGCAGAGAGCGAATTCTCCCCGCTCCGCAGACACTGTCGGACCGGCTCACCGGAGGATCGTTGGATCCTCTGGTAGGCCACGGGTCCGACACAGTGGGGCCGCCGGGTCCCGCGATGCTAAGCTGGCAGAGACGCGATGTAATTACCTCATCACGCCGCTGCCTCTCCTCTGGCGCACAGTCGTCATAGGCTGTGCGCCCGAGGAGCTGCCGGAGGAGCGCCGGATTGAAGAGGACGGAGCGCGCTCAGCCGGGGGAGCTAAGGTGAGTATTAATGTTGTTATTTTTAAAGGAGTTTACCTGCCTGACAGTGCGCCTATCTATATGCCTGCCTGACAGTGCCCCATCTATATACCTGCCTGACAGTGCCCCATTTATATACCATCCTGACAGTGCCCCGATATACCTGCCTGACAGTGCCCCTTTATACCTGCCTGACATTTCACCATCTATTAAAACCTGACTGACAGTGCCTTTTATTATTTATTGCCTGACAGTGCCCTATATACCTGCCTGACAGTGCCCCTATCTATTTACCTGCCGGAGTGCCTCTATTTTATTTTATTACAGCTACAGTGACCCTATCTATATACCTCCCTGAGTGCCCTATATTTATCCTGCCTGAGTTCCCCTATATCCCCTGCATGAGTGCCCCTATATCTTTATAATGCCTGAGTAAACCTATATTCCTCCCCTGAGTGACCCTATATCTATATACCTCCCTGAGAGTGACCTGTATCTATATACCTGCCTGAGAGTAAACCCTATTTTATATTATCTGTGAGAGTGGACCCTATATCTATTATCCCGCGAGAGGGACCCTATATCTATATACCTGCCTCATAGTGACCCTATATCTATATGTACCTGCCTGAGAGTGAATCTATATCTATAGGCCTGCCTGAGAGTGACCTTGTATCTATATACCTGCCTGAGAGTGACCCTGTATCTATATATACTGCCTGACAGTGACCCTATATCTATATACCTGCCAGAGAGTGACCTTATATCTAATAACGTGAGAGTGACCCAGCTTATATATATACCTGCCTGAGAGTGACCTATTATAATATTGCCTGAGGGTGACCTTTTATTATATACCCGCTAATTGTGGGGTACCTATAACACCTAACTAACTGAGGGGACTTATGTACCTATAAGTAAAGAGTTGCTGGAAATGTGAGGATTCTAAATTATTTGTGTCCAAATCTGCATGGATGAGTATTGGCCAGGAGAAATCAGCATGAAGGTGTGAACCGGAAGGAGAAGAAAAGGGAAAGTGAACGACGCTGATCAGAAACGACATCTCCTGTAAGTCACTAAATATGACTGCAGTGTAATCACTTATATGTCTGCTGAGCGTCTACATACAACTAGTATCTACCATATGTGGTCACTGTATGGAGGTAAATACAGTCTCGCGTCTGTGTACACTAGTATATACCATTATATGGCCTCTGTATGGCGGTGGTGTATGTCTTCAGAGCCTGTGTACTGCTGATAGTCACATGTGGTGGTCGTGTTTGGTCAGCGTCTGGCAGGATTATTTGATCCTTAAGTAGAAATATTTTTTTGGTTTTGGTTTTGTAATTTTTTTTATTTAACTGTTTTGTCGGGTATATTGGCCCCATGTATAGGTGAAAGTTTTGGGGGACTGTTATTTAGGGGAAATTGCATACAGGGGGGAGTGTTTTTGGGAAAAAGAAAAAATTTTGTCAGCTCTGATTTTTCTTTGTGCAGTAAATGGGAGATGGACGGGATCTATGTGGAATGTGAAAAAAAAATTAGTGACAGAAAATTAGAAGTTTTTTTTTCTGTTTAAAAACACATCCCCCGGGTTCACAATAGGGGCGGGGGAAACAAATTCCCATGTAAACCCCCACCCCCTTTACTAAACCCAAAAAATTTTAAAAAGGGGGGCCCGGGCCCCGGATTTTTTTTGGCCCTTTTGCAACCCCCCTGGTCTTCCCAAGCGAAATTGCTTTTTTTGGGGAAAAAACAGGAAATTGAAAAGGTGGCATGGAGGTGTTTCGGTGCCCCCCACCCCCCCACCTTTAAAGTATTTTGCAAACCCAGTGTTTTTATTTAAAAAATCCCCCCCCCGGCGCCCCTACAGCATCCCAAAGGGTTTAACGCTCCGCAAGACTCCATGTGAACATACCTAAAGAGCACTTGAGAGCAGGTCTAAGATAGCGTGGACATCCCCTATTTTATGGGGGGAAAAATAAAAAAAGATTTAAAAACATTTAAAAAATTATTTAACAATTTTTGTTATGTTGCCATTTTAAATTTTGAAATTTGGGGGTTTTAAATTTTTGTAATCTAAAAAGGGTTTGTTAAAATTTGACATTTCACAGCATACAATTTGGCACGCGAAAATTTCCCGAAATTTGTGTTTTTAAAAATTTCAGGGGCTTGAAACCCCAAAATTTTCCCAAAGCGGAAAAGGGCCCATGTAATACAGTGAGGAGTTTTTTTCTCCCCCGCATTTTTGGTGAATTTGGGGACATTTTAAACAAGCAAATTTTGGGATTGTAAAATCACCTTTGTCTGTACGACGACGTTGACGTTACTTGTAAAATTTTTTACTTGTAAATTTTTTACTGTTTTTGTGGGGCGTATTTTGGGCGCATTTCAGCGCCTTTATTTTTTTAATAAAACCCCATGCCCCGCCTTTTACATAAAAAATTCTTTTTAAAACATAAAAAATATAAAAAAATCATTCCCCGATTTTTTAAACCCTTGGGGAAAACCTATTTCCCTGTTGTTTTTTAAATTTGAAAAAAGTTTCCCTATTTTAGATCAACATGGGGAAGGGTTTTTTGGGTTTTAAATTAGTGTTTTTTCCCCCAAGGAGGCCCATAAATTTTAAGAGCCACTTTAAATTTAAAAAGGTGTCAGCAAAAAAGAAACCCTATTGACCATGAATACCGTGTTTTATTGATAATAAAATAAAGCAAGGAGTAACTAATTGCAGGAAAAATGGTTTTTAAATCAATAATAAAATTTAAAAATTTGTCTTTTATTTTACTGGTGCTGGAAATGCATAATCATGGATGATTTTTTGTTTCATACACGGGCTTCTCTAAAAATTAGTTGGGGGAACTGTTTAAAAACCCCCAACATCCCAATGGGGGTGGCTTTATCTATTTTTTCTTTTGGGGAAAAATTATTTAAGCAAAAAAAGGTCAATGCTTGAACAAGAGTCAGGTGGAGGTAAGTATGTGGATTACACAATCTTCAATCTTCAAGAACACAACCCAAAACTAAATTGCTCAAAACAAATTATACAGGTCTAATAACCCACCATATAAAAATTTACATAAACCTACAAAGCTCTTAGATTAAAGGGCCCAAAAGAAATCAAACTAAACACTTAAAAAAAATTTTTATTTTAAAATTTTTTAAAAAAAATTTAAATATAAAAAAATTTAAATTAAAATGTCCAAAAACCCCATGATGGAAAAATTTAAATGTTTTAGACCGATGTGATGGCTAAAATATAAAAATAAAAAAAAAAAACCCAAAAAAAAAGTATGAACAAAAATAATAACCTTAGAAATCCCTAGTAAAGAAAAAAAAAAGGAAAAGTTCCTAACCAGTCCCCATGAATCCAACACTAAACTTAGTAAAATTACAAAAATTAAAGGGGCCAATGCTTAGTAATTAAATAAAATAAAAAATAAATAGGGTAGGTTATGCATGTCGGGGTTCCTGCAGTGGATTACTGAAAGGGCCCTTTTGGGTCCCCCAATCGGGTTTTTTCCAGCGGGTTTTTGGGTTTTTAAAAAACCCCGGGGCTGAAAACCGGTTGAAAAAATTTTATCAGGGAACCTTTAAATTGGAAATTCGTGGCAGCGGTCCCCACTGAAAGGCTTTTTTTTCCACCCGGGGGGGTTTTTAAAAACCGCACCCAAAATTTCCAAAAAAACTTTAAAATTAAGTCATTTTTTCCCGTCGGTTTTAGGGGGGAATATGACATGTTTTATGTGAAGGGGGGGGTTTTCTCCCTAAACGCGGGGGAAAAGCTTCCCCCCCCGCAGGCCGTGTTTTAACGGAAAACCGAAAACAGTACAAAATCCCGGTCGGGTAAACGGCCGGTTTTTTTCCTGTTCCCCGTGAAAAAACGGCCCCTAATAGTGTTTGGATAGTTTGTTTACTGTAAAAATTTTTGGGTTTTATGGGTTGATTTAAACCTTATTATTTTTTTTTTTGTTTTTTTTACAAACCATTGGCCCTTTCGATTTCGGGAAAATTATACTATGATTAATAAATTGTTTATGGCCTGTTTTTCCTTTAGTATTTTATACTTTTACTTTTTTTATGAACCCATTGGCACTTTAGTTTTTTGGGCATACCATTGTATTTTGTTTTTAACTATTTTTTGGGTTTTTGATTGATTTACATTATTTGGTTATTAAACCCACTGGTTAGACATTTTTTCCTTTTTTTTCCTTTAAATAGATTTTTCTTTACATTATTTTTGGTGTTTTTTTTTTTGTGCCTTTGGGTTCTTTGTTTGAAAATTTTTTTTTCTTTTCCCAAACTAAAATCGGTCTATATATTAATTTTAAATTTATTTTAAAATTACTTTGATCTTGGATTTAGTCCCCACTGTTTTGGTTCTTCATTTTTTTTTGGACTTTTTTAATATTTTTTTTAACATGTTTTTAATGTTTAAAAAAAATTAATTAAACCCTTTTTTATAATGATTTAGTTTAATTTATTTTTGGTCTTACATTTAAGAGCTTGGTAGGTTAGGGTTTTACCCCTGTTAGAAATTTTTTTGGTCCCAATAAAAAACCTTCCCTATCCTTGTGAGCATAATAGAAGTTAAAAAGGGCCCCAATTTAAAATAACTTTTGGGTTTTAAAACTATACTTTCCTAATTACTGTAGAATAAAAATAATTATTTTTACCCTAAAAAACCCCTTTAACGGGCTTTGGAAAAATTTAAAATTTCTTTTTGGCATAGTTGAAATATAAATTTTTTCACCCTTGAATGACTGGAGAAAATTTTCTGCAATTTTTTTAAAGTACATAACTATATCTATCAGTAACACAAAAATGATATAATACAGGTTATAATATTGAACATCAACTTCCCTGGTATTTTATGCTTTTTTTTTGGGGTTCCCAAAATCTCAAAATTTAAATCTAATGTTGTGGGGGTTGGGGATAAAAGGGCCCTGAGTAATGCGGGGATTGAGAAAAAAGCCCCTCAGAGATGCCCTTGATTTTAGTGCAAATACTATGGCTCAATTTTATCATTCTTGTTTAGTAAGAATAGGTAGTATTTAGTAAATTTTATCTTTTAATTTGGGGGGCCAGTGGAAAAAACCCCTTCCTTAGCATTGTATTTTATTGCTGGGGGACCAAATTTAGAAGCTCTGTCTCCTTTTTTTCTATATAAGACTTTTTTGAAAAAAAAAAGGTCCTATTCAAAGGGTAAAAAAAGTTTTGAAGGCGCCATCAGGCTGCGTTACACATTGCAGAGCTAAATACATCAGCTGAAATGTTATATATTAATTGCAAAGAGTAGAGTAACTGTTATGGAATACACTAACAAGCAAAAGAGAAAGGGCTAGTCTTTCTGCACATTTTTCAGTCGTTTTTCGTTTTCTAAAACTGTTGAAAAAAAGACTAAAAACAGACTTTATAGTAAAAACTTTCTGTGTTCCACAGAATTTTTTTTTTCTTTATTTTTTGCTTTGGTTTTTTTTAAACATGTGGGAAAAAAACAACGGGAGCTTTGGCAGAAAATTTTATTTATTGAAGTCTTTGTAAGCCCCCCGGACTTTTTTGGGGCGGGGTTTTTGGTTTCCCCGGTTTTTTGCAGAATTCCCACGCAATTTAATGCTGTGTTTTTTCTGCAAAAAAAGAAACAAAAAAAGTGCCAAAAAAAACCCGGGGAAATGCCCAAAAAAAGGTTGTTTTTTTTGAATTTTTTTGGACTGCCGGGAACAAAAAAGATTTTTTATGAACGGTTTTTTGGAAATTTTGTTTTAAAGGGGATTTTTTGGGTTAAATTTGCCGTGTAGGCCTGCCTAAAAAATGTTTTAAAATTTTGGGACTTTCAGACCCCTTTAACCCACCATCCACTCCCCTTTTTGGAAAAGATGTGACTCCCAAATTTTATAGACAAACATTTGGCTTTTTCCCCATACTTTTAAATTTGATTTGAAAATTTTTTGCAAAAATCCCTTAGTTATGTAAGATTTTTTTGTCATGTTACTGCATTGTTTTTGTTTTGCCCCCTGGTGGGGGGTCAATCTTTTTTCTTGTATACTACAAATTACAACCGTTCTCCCTTTCCCTAATATTTTCGGTGTTTTTTTGGGGGTTTAAACCCCCCGGGGGTTTTAATTTCAGGGTTTTAAAAATAAAAAGAGCAGTTGGGAAGTTTTTCCCAAAAAAAGAAAAAACTTTTTTCACCCAGCCCCTTTTTCGACCCCCAGTCTCTGTGCAAAGAAAATTTCCCATACGGGCATCATTTTGGAAAGTGCCATGACTTTGGAAAAATACAAAATGAATTTGTCTATCCATGCCAAAACCAAAAAGGTTAAATTGTCCAGGCAAATATGGGTTTCTATCAGTATTTGCGTTTGAAACACGGCAGTGGGGGGGGTTTCTTTGTTTTCAAAATAGTGAGATCACGGGACGTCAATGCGGGTACCCGTGATAAAAAATTACCCCAAGGGTCGGGAATGATGGACCCAAAAAAAGGTGAATAACCCTTTGGGATTTTAAATTTATCATTTAAAAAAGCGTTGGTTTTTTTTTTGTAAAAAGGTGGACATTTTTGAAGATTAAAAATGGGTTGTTTTGGGCCCGGATGAGGTAAAAGGAAATAGAATGTGTTTTTAATGGGTCCCAAGGGGGGTCGGGAAAGAAAAAGGAAAAAGGGGGCGGGCGAAGGGAGAAAAAAAAAAAATGTTGGGTTTTGGGGGGACGAAGCCTGATGTTTTTTTTGGGGGGGGTTGTTTCACAGCCAAAAAAGTGTTGGATACTTGACCAAGATAATTAGTGGTCTAATATGAGCTTTTGTGAGTACCCTTACATAGCTGATTTTATTTTTCTTTTTTTGAGTCTTTGGAAAATTTGAAAAGGAAAACCCAAAGTGTTTAGCAGGCAATGACCTGAAAGCTTATGTTGAGATTGTAAAGGGAAAGGGTAAATGACAATAAAATAGTTGCAAAGATTCCCCCCACAGCTAACAGACCTAAAACCAAAATTGGGAACACTTGGGGCCCTGAGTTGAAAAAAAAACCCTTTTATTTGTAAAAAAGTGAGTCAAAAAAGTTTTCCCCCAAATTTTGGGGTTAAAACCTTGTAGAAGAGATTGGGTCAGATTTCAAATCGAAAAAAAAATGCTTGGTTGTAAAAAATTTTTTTTGGGAAGGATTCGGGGGCAGTTTTGGGAACCCCAAACAATTTAAGGGGGCGGTTTTGTGAGCCGGATTGGGGCTAGCAAATCGGCGGGGAAAAAGGGGGGCGGGGATGGGGGCTGGCCCGGAGCCGGCGGGGGGGCGCCGTCCCCGGTCCCGTGGGGTTTTTTTTTATCTATGGCGCTTTAGCGCCTTTAAAAAATTTGTGCATGTCATTTTTCCCCCCCGCGGGGGGAAATTCCCCGGGAGCGGGGAGGAGGGGACGGAAATCCATTGTTTTATGAGGCAGTGGATTCCGGTAAATTCCCTCCAAAAGGGGAATTGGCGCCGTACTGAAAAGGCAAATCCGGCGGGAGTAGGGGCCCCCAAAAGGTGGACAAAAAACTTTGTAAAAGAGGTTTAACAATAAAATTTAAACATGACGGAAAACCCGCCAAACTAGGTTTTGCAAAATTAGTTGAAAATTATTAATGTATGGGGTGATTTTATTATGGTTGGAAAAGTTATGGTAGTTTCACCTTCAAAGCTTTAGTGGATAGTGGGGATATGGACCCAAAAAGAAAAAATTTAAAAAACTTTGTTCCCCCTTTGGCTTTCATGTAGTCTTTAAAAAGGAAACCTGTCAGATTCCTTTTTGCGCCCTTTCTGAGTGTAAAAATGAAATTTGAAAGCCCCAATTTTTTCAGTGGTTTTGTGTCATTTAAAACGGGTTTTTTATCTTTTCCTTTGGGGCCCACCTAAGCGTTCCCCAGAGGCCCCAGGGACCATATGGGCCCCAAGGGGGTTTCAGGGGTTATGGTGTTTTTTTTTTCCCCTGTATAGTGCTCTTATTTGGAAAATTTATTTTTCTACCCATTTAGAGGTATCAAAACAAAAAATTTTTGGTCCTACGCTATTGGTACGTATTTAAAATAAAATATTTTATTTTATAAAAATATTTTGCATTTTTTGCAACCCCAAATGTTTTGCTTAACAGGGGAGAAAAAAAACCCAGCGCTTCTGAGATGCCAAAAAAACCCGATAAAACTGAATATATAAATTTTTTTTCAGAGTGCATTTCCCCCGGGTTACAATTTACAGGGAAAAATTTGAAGTTCTTAGCACAGATTTTTGTGACCCCCCCAAAATTCCCAATGGGGCCAAAATGAAATCTCCCCCTGTTTAAAAAAACAGCCATGTCTTGGGTGGTTGGCGGGGGATTCTGGGAAAGGGTTTGGGGTTTTGTGTTTGTTGTGGTTATAGCCTTGGAGTGGTGAGGTATCAGGGTTTAAACGTGGTCAGAGGTGTTTTCTGTGATGTATTTTTGTTTAAACCCCAGGGGCCCGTCCTCTGCTTTGCTTGTGTCCTTAATGGGGTTAAGACAGTTTGAAATTAAGTAAAATTTTTTCAGTAATTTTATTTCCCCTCTGCAACAAGGCAGCCGAAAATTTTTAGGTTGAGATTTAAAAAGGGCCCGGTGCTAGGAGTTCAAAAACAAAAAGGGCCAAAGAGAGATTTAACCCAGTATCACGGGGAAAAAAAAATATAGTGCGACAGGTATGAACGGGGCGGGCCGCCGTTTTTGGTTTTGCTTTCACCCCCCCCGGAAAACCCTGTGGGCAGCCCCTTTTCAAAATTGTATAGAGCGGGGCCACTCTAAAAATTAGGAATATTTGCGGTGCCTGCGGCCCCTTTGTAATGCCCCTTTAAGTTGTACGTGTTCTGGGGCATTTTGCACTAAAAAAATTTTTGATTTTACAAATTTTTGACTAGAGGATGCCCAAAACCCAAGCTCTTAAAATTTTTGAAGACCCAGCCCAAGTTAAAAGGGGTTTCTCCCGGGGGCCGGGTTTTTGTCGTATTGGAAACTAAAAATGTCCAAATGTTTGTCCAGCAGAAAAAATTTTTGGGGGCATTCTACAGGGAATTTAATGTGCAATTTACAAGGGGAGGTTTTTTCCAATAAAAAATTTTTAAATAAATTTTAAACCCATGGAGGGTTATATTAAAAAGGCAGAAAGCCCCACTGTAGTTTGGTTCAGAAAACGCCGGTGGGCGGATGATGACAGATGTTTCCCATCCTTTGGACTGGCCAAATCTTAACAGCCTTAGGGACCTCCCCGGGGCAAAAGAAATATGCACTGCCCCCCAAAATTTTTAACCCCCACCAGGGAAATGCCTCTAGCCATTTTTCCAAAAACCATGACACCATTTGGGCCATGTTTTCTAACCATTTCCCAAACAACCAATACCATGGCACCTTTTTTCATTTGGGGCACCCTTCTGGGGGCCTTGTAGGTAGCCTGCGTTTTAAAAAGGGAATTAATTGGTGGGGGGAAGAGCTGTTTTGGATCTTTGCTTTCCACCATGGTTTTTTAACCCCCCAATAACCCCCAAACAGTTAAATAAGAAATGATAAACCCATAGTATCCAAGGGAGTTACCCCTTGATTCCAAAAGGCCTTTTCATTCACCCACCGGGGGGCCCCATATGTTTTTTGGGGCACAGGGGCCCAAAACTCCCTAGTGTGCCCTATTGGAAAAAGATGGGTCTGATTTGCACGGTTGATGGTTTTTTCAAATCCCGGGTTAAATTTTCTAGAAGCTTGTTCTGCTAGGGTCCATTTTTGCATTACATGTAGCAGAAAAAATAAATTTCTTATCCCTGAATGGACAAAGGTGCCTCTCGGGACAAAAACCGGTATATTCCCTTATTCAGAAATTAAGTTATGTATTGTACTAGGGATTCATCAGAAAAGGGAAAGGTTGTTGGGTTTTAAAATGTGTAGATATCAGTTTTTCAAAGAAGGGTGCTGAAAGTAGGCTTTTTTTATTCCCCTTATTTTAAAATTTAAATGGGAACTGGTTTTTAATAGTATGGACAGTTTTAAAAATTAGAGCCTTGGGGAAAGTAAAATCTTTGGAAAAAATTATTACATTCATTGGGTGTTTTTCAGAGGACTTAAAGGCTGGGGAAAGCCATACTGTGTTTTTAAAAATTTTAATAAACCAACGCACAATGTGGGGGGGGTGTAATTTTTTAGACACAGCGTGTTAATTCCCCCTTACAATTCCATTAATTCTTTTTTCCCTTTGCATTGAAAAAATTTGGAAACTCTTTTCTTTAAGTTTAAAATTTTGTTTTCATTAAAAGGTTTGATTGTTTTTTTTCAAGGCTAAAAATTAATGAATGTTATTGGGTTAGAAAAAAATGTATGTGGGCACTAATGTAACCCCAATTCAAGGGTTTCCCCTAAAATGTAAAAAAAAAAATCCCATTACATGGTACATTTTATTTTTGGCACCTAAAAAAGAGATTCCCATACATCTTAAAATGCCCGTTTTTTTGTTCCCTTTTTCTTTTTTTTTCTTATTTTCCCCAATACCAATTTAAAGTGCTTCGCCAATAAAACATTTGCCCTTTTAATTTTTTTTTTAAAGATAAGAAAAAATGTGAGTGGGTTTTCCTTTAAAACATTAGAAAGTATTTTAGAAATAGGTGGTAAACAGAAATGAAAATTTGACAATGAAACCCCACAAAACTTTCTTAAAATTAGGGGGTTAAAAAAGGGAAATCTTCCTTAGGGGAGGCCCTATAGGGAGTGGAGTTTCCCAAAATTTGGGCCTTTTGCACTCGGAAGCTTCTCCCTTATCAAAAAAGTTTATGGGAAAGGAGGTTTGGAAAAGCTAAGGCCCCTTCTATTGGATGTAAAAACCCTTTTAAATTTTTGTTTTTGCCCCTTTGGGGTCTTTGGAAAGAAAAAGGGGGTTTTTTAGAAAGCCGCTCACACCCCAACTGAAAAACAGCGGGGTTTCGGGGTGTTTGCCCCTCGTCAGTACAGAAAAGGCGATGCGGGTTTGGGTTTGAGGGGGGAAAACAAAAAAGGTGGCTCAGGGGGGGGAAGATCTCTCCTTAGGAGGAGCCTTTATGGGCTTTTGGTGGAGTTTCGAAATTCCCCTTTTGAACTTAACAAAGTTCTGCAAAAATTAAAAAGGGCTTTTAGGGGAAAGGGGGGGGGGGCTGGGGAAGTAAAGGGTTTCCTCTATTGGTTGTAACAAACCTCAATTTGCTTTAGCCCTACTGGGGTTTTGGGGAAAAGAACAAAAGGGATATTACCCAAAGCCCGGGCTTTCACGTCTGTAGATCGGCTTTTTTGGGGGTTTTAGTCAGCGTTTTTTGAAGGGGGGTTTAGTAACCCAATTTTATTTTACGGAAAACCCAAATATCTCCTGCTAGGATCAGAAATAAAAAGATTTTTTTTGGGATTTACATTGTTTTGGGAAATTTTTTGGATGCTTCTGGGGTTGTTTTTTTTTTTTTTTTTTACCAGGGAAAGGGGGAAGGAAAGCTTTTTTGCAAATTAAGGGGCTTTCTCAAAAAATTTCATTTTTTTAAACCCCCTTCCCCAAACAGCCAGTTTTTATGTTTCATTGCTTTTTTAACTTCGCCTAACTTTTTTATTTTTTAGTTTACCGTACACGTTTGTGGGGGCAGGCTTATTGGGGGGGCAAAATTTTTATTTTTTTGGGGGGCAAAATTTCCCATACCTTATAATGTACTGTGAAAAGGTGAAAAAAACGCAGTTGCCTCATTTTGGGGTTTCCTTTTTTTAAGCAGTTCAATATAAATGACATTACCCTTTTATCTATAGGCCCGTACTTTTTTTATGTTTTTGGGATTTTTTTGGGTTTTTTTTAAAATTAGGGGTTGCGGCCTTTTTTAAAATTTTTTCCTGTTTTTGGGACCGGGTGGGGGGGTTCTTTATTTTTGTGGGCGGGGTTTGGTTTTTT
Source organism: Phyllomedusa bahiana (assembly GCA_025379985.1). NCBI lineage: Eukaryota > Metazoa > Chordata > Amphibia > Anura > Hylidae > Phyllomedusa > Phyllomedusa bahiana. The sequence goes on along the minus strand of JAODAL010042507.1, from coordinate 2,286 downwards.
TTTTTTGGTACCATTTTAAGATACATGAAAATTTTTATTTTAAACGATAAACTTTTTATTTTGTTTTTTTTGGGGTATAAATGGTAAATAAAAAAATTACTTTTGGGGGAAATTTTTTTTCTATGATTTTCTCCTTTGGGGGTTTAGATTTTTTCCCAAATTTTAAAATTAGATTGGGGCTGTTAAAAAAATTAAAAACCCGTTACTAATTAAATTGGCTTTTTTAAATTTTTTTAAATTTTTAAAATGGCAAAAGGGGGGGGGAACTTTTAAAAATTGTTTTTTACATTTTTTTTAAAAAAACTTTTTTTTTTTTTTACTTGTTTTTTTTGCCCTCCTAAGGTATTTTACCCAGTTGTGGCTGTGTTTTACTTGTAAACTTTCTGAGAGACCCCCGCTCCATTCACTTAAAAATTAACTCCAGCCTTTTTTGCATTTTGGGAAAAAGAACCCAGTATAGAAAGACCGATTGTTTTGGAAGTCCAGAGAACAGCGGCGGGGGTTGTTATATGTAATTAAAAACCTTTTTTTTGTTTCTTTTTTCCCCAAAACCCGGGCCCCCCCAATTTCGGGCCCAATTTGTTTCTGCCCGACAGAAACCTGAGCACCAATTTACTACTATGTTTCACACTCTTTTTTTGGGTTTTAAATGGTTTTTTTTATAGATGAAAGGGTTAATTGCATTTTTTAGAAGCACCCCCATTTTAAAATTACAAATGGGGCCCTTGGGCTTTTGAAAAACCCAGAAACCTGTTTTTAAACCCCCTTTTCTTTACCTCCCTTTTTTAAAAAACGGGGGTAAAGGAAATAAAGGGAAAAAAAATTTTAAAAAATTTGCTGTTAGCAAACTTTGGGGGCCCATATGTATTAAAAATGTCTAGGTCTAAAACTCACTTTTTTTTGGGTCCTTTAGCAAAAAAAAGAGTGCCCCTTTCTTTTTTCCCAGAACACTATTAAAAATTGAAAGGGGAGCTTGATAGGTTCCCAATTGGCCCAAAAAAGAGGTTTTAGACCTGGCAAATTTTCAAACAGGGGAGGCCCCCCTTAGTAATTAGAATGAAAATTGCACTCCAATTTGGCCCATTTTTCTTTATAAGAGCTTCACAACATTAAGTTTAAAGACCCAAAGGGGTTTAAAAACCACTAAAATTTGTTTATTTTTTTTTTTAATCAATCGGAAAACCGGGGTTTAAGGGTGGAACATAGAAAAAAGGGTTCCGGGTTTAAATTTTTTTTTGGTTTTGGTTGGTTTTTTGAGGGGAAAAAAGAAAAATTGTATTGAGTAAAGGGGATAGTGGTAAATGGTTTGGGTTGGGGGATTTGGGGTTTGGGCCTCCCTTGTTTTTCCCTCTGCATGTTTAGTGATGAAAAAAAAACCAAAAACCCAAAAAAGCAGGGTGAAAAGTAAAATGTTTCAATACCGAAAAAAAAATTTAAAATTTGATTCGGGAAAACGGGCCCGGGGGTTTTACTGAGTTTTTGGCAAGGGTTTTGTTGTGCAATGTGGCAAATTTTTTTAATTATAGTTAAAAAAACAAAAGAATTGCACATGTGTTAACAAACCTATTGTGAAAGGGTTTAAATTTTGGGAGGCTGCTGTGTTTTTCCCAAAAATTTCAAACGGGGTGAAAGAAATGTGCCCCCCTAAAAAAATTTCTTGGGTAACATAGGGGTGTTATTTTCCCCTTATTACAAACCCAACGAAAAGGGAAATTAAAAACATAAAATTTTTAAACCATTATTTTAAATATGTAAAATTTTTAATAGTCGGGTTTGGAAAAAGAAATTGACCTTTTCCTTTAACAAAGGGGTTAGGTATTGTTTAATTTGCAAATTTCATCTGACCACTTAAATTATCCAAGTAAAAACATATGACACTCTTTATTTTCTTTTTTAGATGCTCTTTAAAATTCCCAGGCCCAAAACATCTTTTTAAATTCGTTCAATAGTTTTACGGTTGCTGTTAAATTTTATTAGAGAAAAATTAACAATTCCATGTGCTTTGATATTCTTTGCAAAATGAAGCAGAAAAAATTTACATTTTGCCCCATTCTATTTTTCCATTACTGTAATTCATTTAAAGGGCTATTTTCCTCTATACCAATGTTTTACTTTTTAATTTTTTTTTTTTACAGTATTTATTTTTTTTATATTTTTTAAAATATCTATTTTCATTGAATTGTGTCAGAAGTGAAGAAAAAAAACCAAATCATCCCAATCCCATTTTTTGTGCTACTTTCAAATTGTTTTTTAACTGTTTTTTGTTAAAAATTTTAATTAAATTGC
>JAODAL010042506.1:0-34744 GCA_025379985.1 Phyllomedusa bahiana | reverse complement strand
GTTGCATGTTCCCCAAAGGGGTCAACTAAAAAACGTACCTGCAAAAATGGAGGTGTGTAGATGTAAAGTATGTTGTAAAAAAAAGTAAGTCTCAAAACATGGTGCTGCAAAGCAAGTTATAAAAAAATTCAAAGTTTGTATTTTTTTAAGTTGTAAAACAACAAAAGATTTGGTATTAGTGAAATTGTACCAACCTGCAGAATACAAATAACCATAAAAATTAAACCCCCTCCATAAAAATTATACAATAGTGTGTTTTTCATGTTCCACTCCACAAATTTTTTTCGTTTCCCAGTACATTATATGTTATGGTAAATGGTACCAATAAAAAGTACATCTTGCCCCGTCAAAAACATCCCCTTATACATCTTAGTAGACTGAAAAATAATAAAGTTCTAGATCTTTGAAGGCGGGGAGGAAAAAAATAAGTGAGTTGAAGACAAAAATCCCTGTGTTGAGAATCATTATTACATAGAGATATCCCCCGAGTATAACAGTAGTGGAGGACCTGTAACAAAAACCACAGTGTTGGACTGGGGTATCTGGGGCCCAGAAGTGGAGTTGATTCTAAGGGGCCCCCATGGAATTTTTCTTGGGGTCAGTGGGTTTGATTTTTTCGGGGCCACCAGTGGAGTTGATTCTTGGGGCCCACCCGTGGGGGTTTATTCTCGGGGTCACCAGTGGAAATTATTCTTGGGGGCCCCAGTGGAGTTGATTTCGGGGCTCCATGGAAAATTAAATTTTTGGGGCTCCAAGTGGAATTGATTCTTGGGGGTCACCGTGGAGTTTATTCTCAGGGCTCCAGTGGAGTTGATTTTTGGGGCCCACCGGGGGGTTGATTCTCGGGGGGCCCAAATGGAACTTATTCTTGGGGCTCCCGTGGATTGTTCTCGGGGGGCTACCAGTGGAAATTATTTTGGGGCCACCAGTGGAGTTGATTCCGGGGGTCACCCGTGGAATTTATTTTGGGGCTCACCGTGGAATTGATTCTGGGGGCTAACCAGGGAGTTTATTTCAAGGCCCAGTGGAATGATTTTGGGGCTCCCAGTGGAATGATTCTTAGGGGTCACCAGTGGAATTATTCTGGGGGGCCAAAAGTGGAGTTGATTCTTTGGGGCCCCCCAGTGGAGTTTATTTCGGGGCTCACCCGTGGAATTTTCTTGGGGTCACCCGTGGAGTTGATTTCGGGGCTCACCAGTGGAAATTATCTTGGGGCTCACCAGGGGAGTTGATTTTGGGGTACCCGTGGAATTGTTCTTTGGGGTCACCAGTGGAAAATTTATTCTGGGGGTAACCAGTGGAGTTTATTTCAAAGGACCCCGTGGAAAAATGATTCTTTGGGGTCACCAGTGGAAATGATTTTAGGGCTCACCCCGTGGAATTGATTTGGGGGCTCCAACAGTGGAGTTGATTTTTGGGGTCACAGTGGAATTGATTCTGGGGGCTAACCAGTGGAGTTGATTCTCAAGGACCACCAGGGGAAAAATGTTTTTTGGGGTTTTCCCCGGGTGGAACTGTTTTCTTGGGGCTCCCCAGGGGAAAATTGTTTCTGGGGGCTCAACAGGGGATTTTGATTTTTGGGGGCCACCAGGGGAGTTTTCTCGGGGCTAAAGGGGAAACTTATTTTTGGGGGTTCCCCGGGGGGAAGTTGACCCTGGGGGTCAAAAAGGGGAAAAATTATTCTTGGGGCTCACCAGTGGAGTTGTTTCCCTGGGGGCTAAAGGGGGGGGGGAAATTTTGGGGGATTTTTTTTGGGGTTCACCGTGGAATTGATTCTGGGGGAAAACAGTGGATTTGATTCTCAAGGACCACCAGTGGGAACTGATTTTTTGGGGCCCCACCAGGGGAAATGATTTTGGGGGCTCACCAGTGGAATTTTTTTGGGGGGCCCTCAAAAGTGGATTTGATTTTTGGGGGGCCACCGGGGAAATTTTATTCTGGGGGCCAAACAAGTGGTTTTTATTCAAAGGGAAACCCCCCCCTACATTTTCTTAAATGTTTGCCCCTTTACTGAGCCCTTGTCCCACTGTGCACCCTTCCCTTTTCTTCCCATCTTTCCCTGACTTTTTCCCTTTTTCACCTGTCCAAGCCTTCTCAAACATCCTATATTGCAGAATCCACACAGGTTCTAAGAACACACCCTATTCTGTGTAGTTTCTCCTAACGTTCTATGTTGCCCCATACCCGTGGTTTTCTCCGTTCCATTCTATGGGAGTTCTGAGTACATTTGTTGAATAGAAAGAACTTTCAAATCCACGTTCTGTCTCTGTGGGGGGGGCCCTGAGGGGAAACGGGAAAATTTATGCTTCCCCATATAGGAAAACCCTTTACACTTCCCATATTAGAAATGAAAAATTTAAATTTTTTGTTGTATTTTGGCTCTGTTTTTGCTTTTGGGGAGCAAAATTTAAAACCCGTCCTGGGGGCTCAGCTTGGGCACAGGGAAATTTTTCCTTTTTCCGCTGCTATTTCCTGTCCCTTTAGCTCAAACCCCCCCATCTATTTTTATTCTTTACTTTTTGTGTATTCAGAATATAAAGAAGCATTTCTCTGCATTTTTGTTGTTGTATTTTTTTTAAATACCATTCACACTTCCCACCAAATAAACTAATAAATTAATTGATTAGGTTAGCATGGTCACCTGGATACCTAACATGTATAGGTTTTTATATAATATATGCAGAATTATTTATTTTTTTTCTTTTTTTTTTTTTTATTTTGTAATTTATGTTTTCGCAGACTTTTTGTTTTATCAACTTTTTTTTTTTTTTAAACAATAAGGGCCAACCCTGTAGGAAACGGTTTTAGTCTAAAAAATTTACTTTTTTGCCCCCTAGGTTTTAGGGGGAAAAAAAAAGGTGAGTTTTAGACCCAAAAAAACCCCTTTCTTTTTTGTGGCCCTAAGAATGTATTACACACAATACATTATAAATGAATACAATTGAATTCTACAGCCAGAGTGCGGATAATTTTTTTTTTTTTACCCTTCCCTCGTGTGTTTCCAAGATCATTGACCCCAAAAACAGTTAAAAAAAAGATCTGGAAGGTAGTACTAAATAGAAACTGAACAGAGAATTGCACTTGTCAGTTAAAACAGTACTCCTCTCAACCACCAGGTGGCAAAAAGGAGCTGAGAGAAACCCAAAATGCCACCATATAAAACACTCATAATATCCCACATTTCAGCATTTCAATGAAAAAGAATGTGCCAGGTGCTTATTACTATATTTTATCTCATTTACAGGTTTTATACACAGAAAAAGATAATAAAAAAAAAAAACAAAAAACAAATAACAAATTGCCCTCTAGCATACTACCATTGCAGGGAATCATAACTATAATCTATATTCAACCAAGTAGCTTAAACATTCTGTCCTTGACATAAGTATTCGCTTGAAGAACATATTCCTAGAAGAACGGGACTCTGCGTGTTGCAGTATGTTGCTTAAAGGGGTTGTGTCACTACGAAGATCATAGTTTAAAATTAGGGGACCAAAAATGTAAGCATGTACGTCCTTGGCTACTATTAGCAATGTGCTATGGTTTATGAGAACGGGTGGCTTTATGTGTGCTTAGCAACGATGTTTGAGCCCAGGTTGGGTTATGCCCAGCTAAAGCATTACTGGCTGTCGGCTAAGCGGTATGTCCCACCAAGGTTGCGGGCGAGAATGCATAGGTTAAAGTGATGAACTGAACAGGTCGTGGATGGGAATGCGCAGGGGGATCTATGTACAAGGGGAGAGAGAGAGAAAAAAATCACCCATCTTTCCTAGAGTCCTGAATGTCAAATGCCCATTCTAGTCTCACGATGGAGAGAAAAAATGTACCCATCGTTCCCAGAATCCTGAATGTCAAATGCCCGTTCAAGTCCCACGAGAGAGAGAAAAAAAATCACCCATATTTCCCAGAGTCCTAAATGTCAAATGCCCATTCCGGTTGCAAAGTATGTGGAGAGAGTGAAAAATTTTTCACTTCCAATGATTCTAATGACAGCTGAGAACCTCTCTCTTCCCCCACCTCACACAGAATGAATCATCAGGTGCACACTTTGAGGGCGTGATTGCAGATAGGGAAGATACTCCCTGCTGGGATCAGAAACACGCCCTCTCCGTTTCACAAGCTCTGCTTGGCAACCAGCAGAAAACATTGTCAACTGTTGTAACGAGACAACTCCTTTAAGGCACTGTGGTTTTGGGTAATTCTACCTTGAAGAAATGTTTCTAAGGGAGAATAGCACTGTAAAGCCCCATTCACATACCGTTTCCCACCCAGTTTGTGATATCTGTGGGGATACCATAAAAATGTATCCCTACTGACCACTATTTTGTGTCTGGTACAAAAACATATTACACGTTCACCAAATAAGACATATGTAGTTCAATTAGGACTATGTTTGCCCTATGTTTTCCAGACACATCTATGGATAACCTATTATGCTTTTGTACAATTCAGAGATTGTGTATAAGGCCTTGTCCCCACGGTACGAGTTTGCGGACGGTCTTTCAGACTGTTTTCGGTTTTGGCTGCAAACTTTTCAATGGACTGCTATGGAAAACCCGTACACCGGTCCCCACTGCACGGGTTTTCCGCTCGGAGGTTTTTCAGACCGCCGGCCGCCCGAAAAACATAGAACATGTTCATTCTTCCGTCCAGTTTTTGTACAGAAGATGAACATGTCTATGGGAAGGTGGAGGGCTTTTTGCGGAGAAAAGCCACCCCCCTGCAGATAAACCGACCGGTATTTGTTCTGTGCTGTGGGAACGGTCCCTAACTGTAATTCAGCCACATGCACACATCATTTAGATATACTTTCCAATAATTTTTTGAGAAAACTAGTTGATAAGGAATAATTCCTATAGTAAAGTCAATTCCATCCAGATGGATTGATCATATATACCAAGTGTTCTTGATCGGACTACATTGCTTCAGTTGACAGGTAACAAAGTAATGGTCTCTTTGCTAAGAGTAATTTATAAAACTATATCCTTAGAAGTCAATGGGAAACAGGTAAATTGTGATCTTGACTTGATCCTGAGTGGATCATATTTGATACACAGAAAATTATACAATTATAGTCTTGCAGGAGATGAAAATGACTGTCATGATGTTTCCTTTTTCCCGTATACAATGCAAACATGTTATCATCTCTGAAAATAACTATGTTTTAGTCTGGGTGAAATTGCCTTACTCTCAGTACTGAGGAGAGAGAAGGTGTATTCTTAGTATCCACTGGCAATGCACTCGAGAGTATTAGAGAGTATTAATGAATGTGCCCCAATGTTCTATAATTATAGTTACACCCATGATCACGATCATGATCACTGTTATATCCAGAGACTGACATCAGCAGAGATGCTTGCATGTATGGTGTGAGATACAAAAGGCCAATGATTGGCTTCACTGAAATTGTGACTGATGGATGTGATGTCATTGGTGCAGGAAGGTTGAATAATCATATTTTATTTGAGAATATTTCCTGCTCTTAGACAACTTTCTTAACACCCTGAGCAACAATGTGAAAGCACAAGCGACCAGCGCAGAAGGAACAGACGATAAGTGGAGAAAGATACATTGTTGTGTCACAACATTTACTAAAAAGTGTCTTTTCACCAGTTCTACCTTTGACTAATGGGAAAGTAAATGGTGAAATCTATCTTCTGAAAGACAGACAACATAGATTATCAGATCACTGATTATTATTATTATTATTAACATTTATTTTAAAGCGCCATTGATTCCATGGCGCTGTACATTTGAGGGGGTCACATACATGATATGATAGATCAATTCCTCCATGCTTCTGCTACACACAGCATCCAGTAGATGGGGGTGCAGAATATTATCTTTTCTATGTGGGTGGTGTATGGGAGACATCATAGCAACCAGTCTCCACCCATAGTTGAGCTCACAGAAAACTGACATTGAAGTTGATCTGAGTTGAAAGCTTTGGATGGATTAAATGGAGAAATATGCAGTATACTGTTATACAATGGCTAGAAATACTGCTATTAGTCATGTGCACATACAGCTTATTCTAAAAAGTCACCTACAATTATAATTATACCTTAAAGGGGTGATCTCACCATGTTATTTCACAAAGCCAGCTTCAGACTCACACTTCCTGTTTAGACTGTGGGCAGTTCTACAGCAGTGACTGACATTTCAGCTCTGCTATTCCTAAATGAGCCTGTTAAAGATACATTAGTAATGGAGAGGTTTTAACAGCAGGGTACAAGGCTACAAAGCTCCTAAGGGTTAGAATTTGTCAGTAAGAAGGATAAACAAACTCTTGTGTCTCTGATAAACAAGGACTAACCTCACCACCCCGGTCAGAACAGCAATGTATTTGGTAATAATATTTACTTACCTGTGCTTACAGGTTTAAAGCTAAAGTCTGTGGAGAGAACAACCCCTTTAATGCTGCCTGTGATAGAAAGAAATGAGAATGCATGAGAGAATGTAGAGGCCCATTTAGACAACTTCCTGCCATATAATATTTACATCATATTTGTATTAAGTCGTATTTGCACAAAAATTTGTGACTTTATGACAAGGCGTTTAGTTGGAGGGAACATGATCCCCCTTATAGACCAACACATTTACCATATGCAAGACACAAGAATAAAATATGTTTCATATAGCAGGCATAGATCTACTTTTCTGGTACACAGACACACAAAAGATGCGACATATCTATTTATTCCTTAATAAATTTGGTGCATTTTACCTACCAGAAAGACAGGAAAAAAGAAGTGTATTATGCACTTCCTTTTTCCTATCATACTGGCAGGCTTCTGATTGGTTTCCCAATTGCTCCAAAACTTTGGTCAGGACTAGTGATGATCGAACCCTAAAAAGTTCGAGTTGAACCTCAAACTTTGAGAAGTTCGGTTTGAAGTTCTAATCAAACTTCGAACCACATTAAAGTCAATGGGAGAAGATGTTCGGGTTAATTTTTATACCTGTACAGGTGAGGAGAAACTGTAATTGCCATCCATAACAGTATACCAACACTAGGGCATTACCGCCCCGGGGAGACCAAAATTGAAATGCGCCTAAAAATGATACCCCCGTGCGCAGAGGCGTAACTTCAAACTTTGGGCCCTAGGCAAAAGTGAAATGGGGCCCCCCCCGTTACCATTTCGCCATTTAAAACAGTGGTATTTTCTTTTGTGGCAAAAGGGCTTTTGGGCCCCCTCAGGCGCGGGCCCCCGGGAGCAATGCCCTTTAACCGCGCACCCTGAAGTAGCCCATGCCCTGTGCGCCACCATAAAACAGCATATCATTGGTAGTGTATGTAATGTGCCTATTGAGGCATATTATGCACGGAGGCGCATAACATATCATTACTAGTTTATAGGTGATAGACACATTACATAAACTAGTAATGATATGCTATGTGCCACGATTGCCCAAAGCGATGTGCGCATGGAGGCGCTTGACATATCATTGCTAGTTTATGTAATCCACCTATCCCCTATAAACTAGTAATTATATGTTAGGCGTCTCCGTGCGCAATGCGCCTCGATAGGCGCATTACACACACTACCAATGATATGATATGTGCCACGATTTGTGCACGGAGGCGCATAACATATCATTACTAGTTTATAGGTGATAGCCATATTACATAAACTAGTAATGATATGCTATGCGCCTCCGTGTGCAATGCGCCTCAATAGGCGCATTACGTACACTATCAATGATATGCTATGTGCCGCAATTTGTGCAATGCGCCTAAAAAGGCGCATTATGTTTACTATGCAAGGTATACCTGACACCAGATGTTTGAGAGGATCGTACTTTCAGGTGCACTTTGCACTGATTTAATGCACCTAAAAACTATTAAAATAGCGTGTCGAACGTGATGTAGAACGCGAACATTTACTCGAACGAACGGTAAAACGTTCGGTTTGTCTCGAGTTCTCAAAAAATTGTGACATTCAAATCGAACTTTACCTCTCTCAAATGGTTCGATCAACTCTAGTCACGAATCATCCCGACCCGGATCCGAAGCCTGACAGTAACTACAATATTCTTTCTGATGTATTATGAGCGTGCCCCTTGGTGAAGTGGGTTAAATAGGGTTATGCTCCCTGCAGTCATACAATGGACCAATGACTGTTCAACCTCAACTGCCAGCATGTCCTGTTTGCCACATTTGGGTGCATCCTAGATGGTTCTAGTTTCCAAAGTTATAACTCTCAGGTTTACAGATCTCAGGATATGCTAAGAATTGTATCTGAAAAACTGCAAAGGGTATATATACCTTGGAATGATGACAAACTAAAACTTAAAGGGGGTTTCTCACTAGAAAGATTAGCTTTCAACACTTAGGGAATGGTAATTCAAGACTTTTTCTAAATACATTGCTCTTTTGGCACCGCCTTATTTAGGAGATAAGAGAGATTTTATCTGCTCTGAGTGCACACAGGTTTCTCTGGTTACCATCCTGTTCTCCCTTCCTGATTAGACAGAGAGCAGGAAGTAATGTCACCAGGATGGCAGCTTGAGAACAGAGTGTGTTATCTCTAACAAATAACAGCTATTCATCTCAATTTCCATCTATCTATTATTTATTGATCTATCTATGTATTTATCCATCTATCCATACATCTATCTGTCTGTTTATCTACATACATTCACACATAATTATTGACCTGATCAGTGTGGAAGGAATGATAATTACATACCATCTGTGAAATCCGTGTTTGCTACAATTCATATATAGTACAGGAAGAAACGAAACACTATCGACGACTATAGCTATAATTATGCAGTAATCATAATCTCATCATTTCATCCACTAATTATCTTAATTGCTTGCTAAATTTGTTAATTTTTTTAATGTGCCTTGCAATGGCCAGTGCCATAGTTGAATGCAGTGATTGTAGATAGGCTTGCCTCCCGATTTCGACTGTAGCATTCGTTAACGAGCTGTAATTATACCGAATCACTGTTTACACCAGGTAAATGCGGATCCTTGTATATCTGTGTCTAATTGTCCCTGAGTCAATATTGACACCACATAAACCTATCATCTTTCTCACTTGCACTTCTCCACAGCAGCCAGATGATGGCAATGTAGACCACAATATTGAAATAGGCACGTGCTGTAGACACATTAAACTGCCTATTACGTGCATGGCCTGAACAACGCGCCTTGTGAAATGTATCCACTATTATTTCTAAAGCTACTTATTCCTCCACACAATGCAAATATTAAATGATAGGTAGAGGTTGGTGGTGCTAACACACTGAGGCCCTAACAAGGACAATGATATATCTGCGGCCTTCTGCTTCCACATGTGGATATGTTTTGCTTTCCACTTCTATGACTCAAATGATACACTTCATCAAAGGATAATGTAGAAACCTAATCAGTTACTATTCATGAACCTGCATGTAGAAGAGGAAATTACTGGAAATGGGGCCTGGAGGAGGGGGATTTGTGTGTATAAATGCTATGACTTTAGCTTTCAGCTTTTCTAAAGGCATAAGTAATGATAATTGAGGGTTCTCAAACTCTTTAAGGGGGAATATGGAGATTTGAGGGGGCTCCAGGCTCGGATTGGCCCACCAAAGTCATAAAGAATTCTCCAGTGGGCCCAAGCTCTGACATAATAATATATACCTAATTATTTAGGGCCCCAAAGATCTAACAGAAGACAACCTTGTTTGAATCTATCTTTAGGGCCAATCACCACACATCCTGGTAAACTTAAAATTGGTTAAAAGTGGCCATGTGCATGCCTTGCCCCTAACAGATTCTTCTTGTGGGCCCTAATAAGTTCTTCTTGTGGACTCGCAAAATAAGTTCCTCTGGATCCAAGGGACTTCAGTCCAACACTGAGGGATTCTTTTCTTTTTCTAAATAGGACACATAAAACATAGGAGTAAATGGTCTCAAGGTTTGCAGCACTTTAAGGGGTTGTCCCAATGGCATGGTATTTTGATTGGTTTTTCAGACGGTTTGTGGTCTGAAAGCCGACATGCAACGCTCAACCATAGACTTTAATAGAAAATCCGTGCATCAGTCGGCACTGAACAGATTTTTGACACCGCCAGCGTTCCGAAAAATTTGTTCCAAAGAACATGTTCATTCTTCTGCCCAGTTTTCGGGCAGAACGTGGACATTTGAGTCTGAAGGGGGACATGTGAATGCACACGCTAAAAATTCCTCTTTGAGTGAAGATTTAAGGCCATGTAGAGTACAGAGAAAAAACTATTTCTGTTTTCATCGCAGTCCATATGGATTTGCTTCTTTAACTCTATGTATAAAATCCCAATAGGTTGCTATGAGGGTAGGCACAAGTAAACCTTGCTTCCTTACACATCTGAGATCTATGCTAGCAATTATCAGTTACCCAATGTCTAATACAATCTTAAAGGGCATGCCCATTTTATGAATCAATTACATATTGCTTGGATATGCTATCATTTTATGATTGGTGGGAATGTGAATTTAGAGACTCTCACCGATCCTTTGAAAAAAAGGGACCATAGTGCTGATTCAGTAGCGCAGTCCCTTGATTATCTCTCAAATGATCGGGGCCGACTTTGATTCCCTGCCAACTAGAAGCTTCTCTGTGCAGGGAAACACAGTAGAGGGGCTGCAGTGCTACCCTCACCTGCCTCTTCTTAGGATTGGTGGTGGCCTCAGAGTTTGATATCATCACTTAAAATATTGAAATATTCCTTGAAAGCAAATTTTACTCATGATTTCCACAGGCAACTGAGATTCCTTAGCTCCATCCTAACAATAAACCCCTAGGGTTCTATCAAGGTATTGATCATTTTCATGAGAAAATTAGTGCTGGATACATATCGGGCAGAATCTGGGTTGGATCTCTGGAGCCTTTCAACGTAATGTGAATTGAAACTGAACTCTGGAATATAGAAGCCAAATTTTTGATAAATGTAGCCTATGGTTTTACAATATGACTGATATAAGGGCATCTAATCCTGATGATTTTCTATATGCAATTGATATCCTTTATGCTGATAGGGACAAAGCTGGTGGGATCGTTTTACAGAAAGATGTTCTTAGCTGGAAATTGACCCCTTATCCCACCATGAATTTTTAGTACATAATGTCAATGCTAAGGTTGCATACAGCTGACTCCGCTAACAGCAGAGATTAGCGCCGGCTCCGATCTCTGCTATTTAACCTTTTAGAAGCTGTGGCAATCACAGCTGTGGTTTCTAAATAAGATTGCCTGGTGTCAATTGTTTAACATGGCAACTGGATCCCTTGTGAAGGATTCCATTGCTGCCATGCCTTCAATTCTAACGCTTCCTGCCCTAGATATTACCCTAGATATTACTTTCAAAAAAAGTTTTTAAAATATGCAAAAATAAAAAAAAATTAAAAGTTTGACACCCCCCCTTTAGCCATTTCACAAATAAAAAAAGTAAAATATTAAAAGTCACATATAATTGGTTTTGGCGCGTCTGGAAAAGTCCAATCTATCAAAATATAACATACCGTAATTTATCCCATACACTGAACACTGTGTAAGTAAAAAAAAATTCCAAACGCTAAAATTGCTTTTTTTTTTAGTTAATTTCTTAAAAATTGGAATAATAGTTGCATCTACCCCGAATTAGTACCAATAAAAAGTACGTTTCAGCCCGCAAAAATTGTGGCCTCACTCAGGTCTATAAGTGAAAGTACAAAACAGTTACTGGTAACAGAAAATGGTGCTGCAGTGCAAATTAAAAAAAATAGAAGATGTTTGGATTTTTTTTTTTGGTACTATAACATAACGAAAACACCACATATTTGGTATTCCCTGCAGAATACAGATAACACATAATTTATACTGAAGAATAAATGATGTAACATAGTGCAGAGATTGCACAACTATGTATTTTTCACATTTTGCCCCCACTTAAATTTTTCCCTGTATAGTCTATTGTACAATCAATGAGACCATTAGAAAGAAAATCTTGTCCTTTACATGTCCTGTCTATGTACATGAAATAATGAAAAAGTTATGGCTCTTGGAAGGCGAGGAGGAAAAAAGGAAGAGCCATATTATTTTGACTGTGAGGTGTTAAGGAGTTAACAGTATAGCAAAGTGCTTTGTATCATCTTCCCAGACACATCTTTATAACAGCGAGGAAAAGAAGAAGTTGTCCAGCAATCCACTGGCCAAAGTTAAAAAATGTCAAACCTTTATTGTAGCATCCAGTAAAAAAGAGAAAACAGCAGGCCCAGGTATATTATATCGGCGACGCCATGATGAAGGGGTGATGCCCCGAAACGCGTTGCCGATATAATATACCTGGGCCTGCTGTTGTCTCTTTTTTACTGGATGCTACAATAAAGGTTTGAAATTTTTTAACTTTGGCCATTGGATTGCTGGACAACTTCTTCTTTTTCTCATTGCCTCTATTCCTCCTTGCCTGGAGGGTCCGTGCAGTCCATTACACAGCGGTGAGCTGAATTCTTTGGTATGTGGACATCTTTATAACAGCCCAAAAAGCAAATCTCCTTCCATAAAGGGGCACTAAACCTAAGGTTTAAGCCATCAACATTTTAGTTTATATGTAGATATGATAACATAGGATGGAAAGTGTGTGCCCACTTTGGACGCCTTCTTTCAGTTATGTAGTAGATTAGTAGGGACCTATATAATGCACAGACACCAGTGCATTGAGCACAGGAGAAAATCTCTGCAGTTCAGTTCTACATGACAGAAAAGGGAATACCAAAGGGCAAATCTTTCTCTTATACAAACACGAAATGAGGCTTCCAAAGTAGACATAAAGGGCCACATGTATGAAAACTGCCTAGGTCTAAAATTCACTTAGTTGTCTATAGCAACCAATCAGAGCGCCCCTTTCATTTTTCCAGAGCACTATATGAAATGAGAGGGGCGCTCTGATTGGTTGCTATGGGCAACAAAGTGAATTTTAGTCCTAGACAGTTTTCATACATGTGGCCCAAACTGCATAGGTTTGTTTTTGGTCAGTACTTTCACTGCAGACATGCTGCAGGCCATAAACATGGCTTAAATGTCACTTGTATATATGGCTTGTCTAGTTCCACAGATCTACATTAAATAACTACGAAATAACAAAGATATGACATATGAAAAAACAAAGATGTATATGTTTAGAAAGTATAATACAATGTATCCATTGGAAGCATAGATAGAATGGTGAAAACTTTAAATAGTAAGAAAACAAAGACACAAAGAAAAATGTTTACACAGTAAGAATTTCATAGGTGGGGTCACATATATGAGCAATTATATTTTTGTTTATGGAGAAAACAGTGTTAAAAGTAACTAGGTGATAATATAACTTCAAGGTCAAGACAAAGAGGGACATTTTTCTACCAGAGCAAAACATGAAAAAACCCCAGAATATACTGGAAGAAAAACAGAACATAATCATATTTTGGTTTTATACATATTTTTTGACTTACAACGCCCAATTTACCACTTTGAGCCGTGACTGTATCCTACAGATGGTTTAAGTAGTGGCCCACACAATCAAACAAGGTGAGCATATTTACATTTTTTACTATAAAAAAACACCATATAAAAAACACCATATGTTTTTACCCTTAGAAATGCTCCCTTTGTGTTAGTTTTTTAATAGAAAATTGTGATTTTTCGAATAGTCAAGAGTCAATGAGATGTAATATTGCAATTTGAAGCTTTCATGTTGGTGAGCTAAGGTAACCATATGGTATCGAATCTGTCTCCAGTATTGAAGAGAATGGCAACAATTTTCTCATAGAGCATAATACTATTAGTATACAGCGTGGTATGATAAAAGTGAGGTCCTTTATTGATGGACTATATGTACATGTGCAGCGATTAAGATGAATTGCATCAATTTAAAATGAAAAAATAATCAGCCTTGTGGGCTCTTACCTAATTAATAGACTAAAGCAGTAAATAGGATATTATGGTTTATAATGCTATAGAGTAAATAGCTATTAGTTTTCCAAAATCATTAAATCTTCTCTTAAGAACACCAAATATGTAAGGAGGTGCCCTTTGGTCCTAATAGCCTCTGGAGCAACAAGGTGAGACATAGGGAAGGATCCGAGTACTCTAGCAGGTATCACATATGTTAGTTGTAAACTGTTTCCATAAGCAAAACATGCCAACTACCTAAAAATCGTCCAGCACTGATGACATTTTTCACATGGTGAACCCTAAATCAGCCTGAGGCTCTATGAAGACAAAAGCGTTGCATTGTGGTTAAATCAGTAGAGGCATGTGCGGAAAGGATGAAAGCAAAGGAAATATCTTTTGTATGCTTAAAGATTCTTCCACAGTTAGAGAAAATTTGCAACAAGTAAACTATTTTTTTCTGTAATAAAAAATAATTTAATAGATTTATCTTATTATGTTCCCACATATGTATTTCAGTAGGCTGTAACCCATACTTCCTGACAAAGTTCCTCTCAAAGAACACCAATATAATTTGTCATAGCATAAATATTGCCAAAATACATAAATGACTATTAATAAAATATTAATTTTCTATTAGGGAAATGTGTTGATAACCATATCTATCTATCTATCTATCTATCTATCTATCTATCTATCTATCTATCTATCTATCTATCTATCTATCTATCTATCTATCTACCTGTCTATCTATATCTATCTTACATCTCTCCTCTATCTATCTATCTATCTATCTATCTATCTATCTATCTATCTATCTATCTATCTATCTATCTCCTCTCCTCTATCTATATCTATCTATCTATCTATCTATCTATAGATCTATCTATCTATCTATCTATATATCTATCTATCTATCTATCTATCTGTCTATCTATATCTATCTTAACTCTCTCCTCTATCTATCTAGCTTTCTAGCTATCTATCTCTCCATCCTTTCATTTATCCACTATGTGCAGTTTATAATAATCTATCTATGAAAGCCTATAGAATTGGCTTATTGAATGGTACCAGAAATGTCTATGACAAAACAATATAGAGGCTAAATAATTAATAAATCTGAACCTTTCATTATCACTGGACAATAGTAACCAATTATACATATGTTTTCATTACCTTATCTAAGCTGCCAATTAAAATAAAATTCTTGAATAATTACCAATAAAGCTTCACTGGTAACTTGTAAGTTATGGAAATAATCTTTGAACGTTAAGCAATGGTAAATTGTAATTGTCTAATAGTCTCAATACTATATATTATTTATATATATAATATTATATTATATTATTATATATTAATTTATATATATATATATATATATATATATATATAATATATATATATATATATATATATATATATATATTATTTGTCATTGCTCTTTTTCAGTATTTATCACAGAATTTTTTCTTCTATTTATGCTGCAAAAGATGATGGCTATAAGCAGCATTATGGATCAATCTGTTTTAGGAGAGTAGGTGATACCTAAAATAGTCAGAAACCCGATTTAATAACTGCCTGCATGTAATTTAAAAAAAAAAATCTTCTCTACAGCTTTCAAAAAAAGACAAGAGTGTTTAATATGCACTAAAACTGAGCACAGAGCTAAATTGTCCTATCAATATGAATCTAGTAGTCAGTATATGAAGAAACATAACCGCTTCCTATTACGACGTGTGCATTGTCTTAGTGTTCTTGCTGAGCTCTTTTGGCTGTTTGATTTGGGAGTTTTAGGATGCTATTTATGCCATAATGATATCCGTGTGGAACATCCATCATTTTCAACAACTTCACTGCCATTTTCACAATCACTGACTGCCAAAATACTGTGATTGCTGTATGCTAAGAACTAAAGTGTACATATATTTATTTATTTCATGGCATCCTGTAATAAATGACCACATACTTGGGAAAGCCAGCAGCGCTACAGAAGATGAGGGTGAATAATAAAAAAAACCTCAAAATATGTTTTTGGATGATATTATAAAACATACAGTTTACACAATGTATAATTTCTCTTCTTGAATAGAATTTTTTTTAATCCATTCAATAATTACTAATTCTATATTACGTATTGGATTAATATTATAATGATTTTTTTTTATCTCACATTTGATATGGTCTAAAAGCTGAACCTTCAGTCTGAGAACTAAGCCCTGTAAAACCTGCATACATTTATTTTACAGCAAGCAGTAATGAATAACAACATACTGTTGAGGGCCAGGAGTGGGCAAGAAAGAAGAGGAGTAAAAAAAAAAAATATATATATATATATTATTGACTGATATAAAGACATGTTTGATTTAACCCCTTTGCTTATTTGTTAGCTAAGTTTAATAAGATTTAGAAAATATCCACAAATTTTGTATACAAATTAATATTACTACTATAAATAGCATTTATTGCATATGTCATTATGACAGACTATGTGTGCTTTAACAAATTCATTCTTTTTTTTTAAATTGTCATCCTTTTCATTTGCATCACTTTATGCTTTCCAGCATACAATAGTATAAGCTGTTTGCATAAGTATTTAGTTCATTATTTATTTCAAAGATTATAGAAATAAAAAAACATTTTGCTAAAAATTTAAACTAAAAAAAACATTTTCCACCCTTTTCCTTTTTTCTTTTTAATATTTTTTTTAGCCACAAAATATTTAAGTAAATGCTCAGAATTTACATGCAAGATATAACTTTACTTTTGGAATGTATTCTTATTAAACAGCTTGATACTAAAGTCTTATTTTATACTGTTAGTAAACATGGATGATGTGTCTATAATTTAAATAATCAGTTGGAATGAAAGAAGATTTTTTTTTCTACATACAAAGCAATGCATGGTTGATCAAGAAAAAGGTGAAAAAATGTATAAAATCCAAATTAAATTGACTAGAGAAAGTTCCTTTCTGACATCAACAAGATTCAGATTTAAACAGTATTACATTTTGACTTTTTTATTAATTTAGAAGGATTTTCCAGACTTGTAATGTTTCAAATCAGCAAAATATGTGTAAAAAAATTACAAAAAGAAAAAGCAAAATACATTTTTCACTATCAAGATTCCCCACTACTCCTGCGTCCGTGTTCTCTTGGTCCTCTGTTGGTCCTTGTTTTCAGCTCTGGTAATGATGTGTCATCCCAACACTTGGTTATGGTAGCCAACCACTAGCTGGTTTGCTGATTTTACTATTACGTGGTAGGGAAAGGTGATTAGATCTTTTTTATATTTAAAGCTAAAGTGAAAAATGTCTATATGCCTGCAAACCCCTTTTAGTAACTACCTTATGGTGAATTAGCATAAATGCATAACTTTGTTTTAAAGCAGAATATGTAGTGGTTACTCTTATAAAAGTTCACTAAATCTTTACTTGCCTATACTGGGATTTTATATATTTTTTTTTTTTATGATTGTAACAGTAAAAATGCCTGAACAAAATATAAAAAAGTGAAAGAAAGAAAAGGAAAATAAAGCAAATACCCTTTATAATAACCATTTTCTTTACTAGTGTATCACACGTACAGTATCCGGCACCTATTTACCCAATATATTAACATACATAAAGCCTCCCCATTTGGCGTTTCACTGTGAATTGGCACTTGGGAAAATGCTGTATAGATCATTATATTTTACAGTTGCACATGAGTACTTTGATGGAGCTGCTGAAAAACAAGGAGTGCTCTACTTATGGATAAAGCTTTAATTTGTCACACAGAGCTAATTGTATATAACACTATCAGTGTGTCCTACTGAACGTAGAAGTACAGATTCCGTTAGTGAACAGGATTTGTGATATAATCATCTCCGATATTCTGGAGCGATAGTGGAAGTAATAAGAAGAAGTGAATGTCTATAGCATGTTATAAGAATGAATTCCCAGAAGACTTAGAGATGGTAATAACTGAGGGGTAGAAGGAAAGCTAGATTCAGGGCTATTTTAGGTTGGTAATTATAAGTTCTCCATGGACTATTCCTATGTCTATTTATTAATGGAGAGCTGGAACAAGGCAGTGTGCAACAAATCTCTGGAGAGGTTGGTTAAGTGATAAAGGGTAATTAGTACTAGGAAGGTAAAATGGTGCAGGAAGGAGAGAGCAGTGGTTGGGTGCTAATAGCTCAGCTTTACAGGTTAATGTGTTTAACACAATTCTGTCATTACATACCCTATAGAGGTGTCATAAAGGTTAGACATCCTAACACTGCTGCGATAACTTGCAGTTTCACAGTATCAATGAGGTGTAATATCAACTCTTTAAAAAGAGAGTCTATCTATCCGTCTATCTCTAAAGATAATCTAAAACCATCTATATTCTATGCCTAGATTGTTTAAGATAAAAAATGCACACTTCTATCTGTCTGTCTATCCATGTCTTTATATCTCTCATATGTATCTCTCTTATTTATCAATCAATCAATCAATCAATCAATCAATCAATCAAATATCTATCTATAACTATATATATTAGTAAAATTATCCAAATTAAAAATAATATATTTATAATCTGGTGTTATTGAACCCTTACCTTTAGTGTTTGTCTATCAATCTATCTATCTATCTATCTATTTCATGTACCTATATTATTTTACAATCTATAACTATCTTTTATTCCTACCTTGTTTAAGATAAAAATGCATCTATCTGTATATTCTATATCTATTTGTCTATCTATCTATCAATCAATCACTATCTGTCTCTATAATAATGTCATGTATCGTTCTATATAATCTATTATATCTACTAATTATAGATCTATCAATCTTTAACCACCTATCTATCTTATCTATTTATATAGATGATCTATAACCATTTAGCGTCTATTTCTAGTTTGCTTACAATAAAATCTATCTATCTATCTATCTATCTATCTATCTATCTATGTATCTAAATATTTATCTCTGAATATCTCCCGTATCTCCTGCACCTATCTATCTATCTATATATATATCTATCTATCTATCTATCTATCTTTCTATCTATATATCTATCTGTCTATATTTCTATCTATCTATCTATCTATCTATCTATCTATCTCCTTAGATAACCTCTTGTATCTATTTATATGCTATAATCTATAACCATCTATCTTTTATTCCTAGATTAGGTTAGGTTAAAAATACATCTATCTATCCATTCCATGTTCTATCTATCTATCAATCTATCTATCTATCTATTTATCTGTCTGTCTCTCCATCCTACAGTCACTGTACATGACTGCACACACTGCACATGCCTCTTGCTTTCTGCCTCTCATTCTCTGCCTTTCTCCCTGAGAAGCAGCCATGGGCCTAACATCCCATTCACAGGGGCCCACATCTACCATCTACTATCCATCTATCTATTTACAGTATTTATCTATCTATCATATCCATTATCTATCCAACTATCTCCGGTTTGACCTGTATTTTCCTGACTAGTCCTTTGAGTTTGTTTGTCTTGTCTTGTTCTGTGAAGGGAACGTCGACCAGTTGTCACCGACTGCTTATGGTCAGACCGGCAAGTAGGCAGGATCAGTTTTGGGAGCCCTAGCGTTAGGACTCACACTGTCTGTCTTTCCCTTTCTTTGTATTATGGTCCCAGGGTCCCTTACAATCTATTTATCTATGTATCTACGGTATCTATCTACCTGCCCTATTAATCTACAGTATCAATCTACAGTATCTATCTATCTATCTATCTATCTATCTATCTATCTATCCATATGTCTGTCTCTATGTCTATCTATCTATCTATCTATCTATCTATCTATCTATCTATCTATCTATCTATCTATCTGTCTGTCTCTCTGTCTGTTTCTCCATCCTTTCATTTATTTACCATGTGCATCTGATAATTATATATCTATGAAAGCCTAAAGTTAGCCTAATTAAAAAGTAAAAGGCATTAAATCTGGTATTAATGGATACTTACAAGTGGCAAATTTCTAAATTCCAGTCAATTACTGGACAATCAGAGAGACGCCTGTAATATGTTCCTACAAGTAGCGAACATACAGGGTTCCGTTGTCTTGAAATAAAATATGCCACTAATATGTCAACCAATTGTCCCATTAGGATAACCCATAGGCTCTCTCCAGACATCCACTATGAAACAAGATGGAAAGCCTCTAGAAAGTGTGGCGGTTGTTGTAGAGTACTTGGTATGGCAAGATTTACATAGTTGTCAGTTCTCTTTGCTGCTGTGCTTGGTCTTGCAGATATCAACTGATCATGACAAATGATCAGTGGCAATTACCTGGGGGACTATATCTGCAAAGGGACCCCTTTAACTGAGTATCCCTGCTTAGTGCTCCTCTTCTGGTCTTGTGAGATTCTGTATGATCTTTTGGTTCTGTAACAGAAACCAAAATTTGTGGATTAATGGATGTGTTATTAAGAGAGATAAGATGAGATATTGTCCGGCTATTTATTTCATGCATCACTTCTTTTTTATCTTCTGATTCATTATGATCTAGTGATTACATTTATTTCTTTCCATCTTGGTGAACATGCCTTTGCTTCCAAAGCCTGACGAGACATTAAACATCTAGGATGCATAAGAATTCATTTTAATAACTATTTTTATTCAATGTTAAGAGAATACTCAGATCTACCAAGAAGAGGAAAGTCATCATTTATGTAAATGCTCCTTTGGTATGTGAAGTGAAAACTCAATAAAAAATATTACAGCAGCTAGTAACCACTTCAAAGTAATTAGCAGCTCAAAAAAGCAATATGGAAAAGTAACATTGTTTCTTAAGAGAAGTACTAATTATAAATATTAATGCAAGGATATAACAAAACAATATTGAAGGCAGTATCCTTGTGGACTTTATTGCAGTGGTATGCATGACACCATCATCATCATGTACTATAAGTAAATCCTAGGACCACATGTATGAAAACTGTCTAGGTCTAAAACTCACTTTGTTGCCCATAGAGACCGATCAGAGCGCCCCTTTCATTTCACATAGTGCTCTGGAAAAATGAGAGGGGCGCTCTGATTGGTTGCTATGGGCAACAAAGTGAGTTTTAGACCTAGACAGTTTTCATACAGCTACTTTTGTTGGGGCCATAAAGTCACATCATCTTTTACTGTATCCCGCTTACAATGTTCTTTATGCCTCGTTGCACTATGTTATCACTTTGGCCAAGCCTATGATAAAGCTGGACAATAAAAAAATTCTTGTATTTCGGCTATCTTTTTTTTTATACAATATTTTTAATCGTGATCCTTCAGGGTAGGTTCACACGAAGCATAAAGTTGCATACCTGTGTGCACCGCTATACGCTTGCTGTTAGAAGTAAGCACTCTAGTCCGGCTCCCATTTACCCTTCCTGTCCCTGCTGTACTGTCGTGATGGGGAAATACGCTGTGAAATCAATGAGTGCTATGATTTTCCCATATTTGCAAGGCGTGCTTTGGGCGCAGTACAGTGCAATTAAGTGCGTTCCATAAATACACAGTGGGAACACCTCCTTAGAGTCCATCTACACGGCAATGGTTTACATTTGGATTTTTATGCAGATTGGAATTTTAAAAACCATAAACTTCCAAATGTAAACCAACACCATAGACCTCACTTAAAAAAAACTGTTGTAGTCCACATGACTTGGATTTTCAATAGATCGGATTGCAAAATTAGCATTTTTGCCAAAAACAGAACACGTTCAATAATCCGCCGTATTTGCAGTAAACAAATCCGTCCAAAACATCTCTACATCGTGTTTGTGTTCAACTACCCCATAGAAATGATGGGACTCGTTTTCTGATTGCAAATCCGGCGGGAAAAATGTCCAAAATCCACACTGAAGAACAGATCAAAAGACTCGCTGGATGACGCAGTTTTCAGATTCCGGATCTGATGAGTATTCTGATCAGTGTTGTGTGGACGCAGCCTTATATGATGTAGCCTGGAAATAGTAAGAAATAATTCTTTATTTTTCAGAAACAGTGCCACTTGTGTGCATGGATTGTTTTTAATATTATCTCATTCATTTGATCAGGGATGAGCTGCAATAGCAGACACAGTCTATCGACAAATTCTATAATAAAGATCCTTTTATTTCTAACCCTAGACAACTTTTTAATCATGGTTGTAAGACGGCATCAGAAGCAGAAATGGTGGTGAGTGTGGGGAAATAAGGTGAGTATTCTGTATGGCTTCATTGGTGCCACATTTATTACTTAAAGGGGATTTGCCAGGATGCAAGTTTCTTACCTTCCTTATCAGCACAGGGAGAATGTCAACAAATCATGCTGAGTCATGAAGGCTGCAGGGCTGAGAGGGAGGGGGTGAGCAAGGAGTGAGGAATAAGGGAGCGTCTCAAAACTTAACTGAAATAATAACAGTACAACAGTGGATTCTCAATACAGCAAGACACAGTCTCATAGACTGCACTTTCTTCCCTGTCCCTTAAAAGCTCATTCATTTTCCCTGTCATCAGATAAGAAGTGTTTCAAGCAAGCGCGGCCTGTCAGCTCCTCTGGTCCCTCTGGTCGTGTCTAGTGGAAGCTTTCAGGTAACTAAGGGGGATTGAGCAATGCTATAGCTCTCAGAGTCTTCACTTCACTTTGTAATCACATATATTTAGAAAAGTGATTAAATACCCATTTTGGAGGTTCCCCCGTCAATATTACATGATGGCAAAACCCCTTTAAAGAGGACATTTAAGATTTCCTGACATGTCTGTTTTAGTAAGTACATGTATTCCTCATAAAATAACACTTATGTAGAATCTTCTCTGTTGTGTTGTTCCTCTGTTATTCCTTCTAGAAATCTATTACTGAATCAGTCAGTTTTTTTTTTTTTACCATTTTAGTTTTCAAAGGGGTGTGTTCCTTCACACTGATTGGACAGTATCAGATTGTGCAGAGACCTGCCCCCTCCCCCCCCAAATGGAGACACCCATATGACAGATTGGTAATGAATTTCTAGGAGGAACTGCAGAGGAACCATGAACAACGATCTATTGAAAGAAGCTGCAAAATTGTTACTTAATGGTGAACACAAGTATTTGCTGAAACAGATCCTTTTTAAGACACTTTGGGAGACATGTATGAAGGAAGGCACTTCAAAGTGAATTGTCAAGTTTCATTATCAGTGTATAATGCGCCTGAATGTATGAAAGTGTTTTTTGTGTGTTCATAAAAGGTGTCTAAAGTTCATTGCACCTCGCCTGTGTGTTTGGCGCATTACAGAACTTAGGCGCATAAGTAATGCACAGACAGGCTGGAAATAAAAGAAAAGTCATTAGCATGTTAGTAAATATAAACTACGGGAGTGTTCTTGCTTGCTGAACCACAGGTCCCAGAAAGACCTGTGGGGTGCTGACTCTTGCTGTATGTAGAATAAAGGGTGAGAGCAGAAAAAATACATTTCAAAATTAATGTAGTAAAAATTAAAAAATCTGAACAACAACATCAGTGGGTTATTTAATGTAAAATTAGTTTTGATTCTATTAATTTGAAATACATTTCACAGGAGATATTATATATTTTTATATTAATTTTATATGATAATTTTTTTATTAAATTTAAATATTTTAATTTTATTTAGTTTGATAATTATCAGAAATTACTTTTTATTATTGTACTGCTGTAAGTTGAGAAATATTGGACATTTTTTTTCCCAAACAGCAAATCTAGCCCCACTTCGACTCCTCAGGCTCAGGCAGACCACATTGAGGTAGATCTGCCTGTCGGAGCGGTGATGCGCCTAGATTTGCCGAACCACATTCATATATGTGTCTCATAGTACGAGTGCGGTGCGATACACCCCCAGAACGCCCCCTCATGTTAGGCGCATTAGAAAGTGTTGAGTTTTACGAACAATGCGCCTAACACATTCATTAGGTGCATTAGACATCGTAGACTGCTCACTGTGCGCGCATTTTACACCAGAAAAGGGTGAAAAACCCGATCATACATGTCTCCCTTTGTTCCTCATTTATCAAAACTGTCTAATAGTAAGACTGTCCTTGTTGCCCATAGCAACCAATCAGTTTAGCTTTCATTTTTGCAGGACAGATTAGAAAATAATAGCTGAGCTCTGATTAGTTGTTATGGGCAACAAAGATAGCCTGTTTTGGTAAATGAGGACCCTTCTATGTCTCAATGAAAAGTGTCAAAAAAGGGGGGAAAAACTTAGTGGAGTTGCAAATATTCCCAATATTTTTAGGTAATATATTAGTGTAAAGTACAAGAGTCAGGAGGTGGTAAAATAAAGAGAAAAGTATCTAACATGTGAGGCAGCATGTGGCAGATGTGTCATACAGTGTGCCCCACTGCGGTGAATTTGGGGCAGTCCTCGACTTATACCATTCCGGCTTACATCTGTCCCTTAGTTACAAACGGAGACTTATGGGGCATGCTGGCACTTGTAGTTCCGTGTTCCATAGCAGATAGTATCTGTGGAACAACACGTTCCAGCATGCCACAGCAGCACATGAGGTGAAAACTTCTTAACAGGGACACAGACAGCAAAACAAATGTAAGAACCCTACCCTGCACTCTCTAAAACTAAAAGAAAACCTCTTGTGCTGGAGTTATATTTAATAAATATGCCTGTTCGAATTTACATACAAATTTAATTTAAGAACAAACCTACAGTCCCTCTCCCGTTCGTAACCAGGGGACTGCCTGTATTAATAAATCTGTCCAATAATCAGAAGGTAATTGTATCCTGCGTCTTGTCAACCACCATAAAATCCGTTATAATCCAGCAGATGGCGCATGGAATCCTTACGTCAATTCAGTTTATCGCCTGGAGGATTCAGCGTCACATCCGACCTTTGGACCATGGCTAATAGTCTTTTAAAAGACAACAGCTCAGCCAAAAGTGTGTATCGCCCTAAAGCAAACACTGGTTCTGCCCTTTAGTCATGGTGAGTTTAACTGTTGTCTGTCTCCTCTAAGTGGAATTAATCTTATAATTTGGAAAAAGAAAGTTTTGTTTAATATGATCTGAACGATTAACATATAACAGCGACATTCTCATGAATATCTCTCCCCTTTGTGGCGTTTGTTATACTCTCACTGAGCAAAGCCGTGCCACACATTTCCAAAAACGTGCACATTAAAGAAGCTTCTGCAACAGCTTCATGAATTAGACCAACGTCTCATTCCTCCCATAGTCCTATACACGTATTGCAGAGCTGAGGGTTGATACAACTCAATGTGCATTGTTGCTTACATAGGACTGCGAGAACATCTGTTGAAATATTTTAACCCCAGGAGTTATTAGTCATAAAAGAGGATGCAACCTAAAGCGTTAAATAGCAAAGCCAGGCAGTCCTGCTTCAGGTCTAATGACTGATAATGTTCTGGAGGTCAGCTAACTTTTAAAAGGGGGGTTTCTATATTCACCAATTCATGCACGCGTTATCCCTGTGACTGAATATAATCTTGATGGGCTGCATTTACAAATCTATCAGCGGCTTTGTAAGATATTCACTTCTGAAGTGACCAACTGCTCCAATATTTCTGGCCAATGTGTGTGAGAGATTATAGTTGATTGCAGTGGAGATGCATAATGCATTAACTCATCCATCATTGCTGCCCAGGCTCAATTTTTATTTAAACTATTGGAAGCTATTTTCATGTGACTAACATTTTTACTTTTCATATTTTTACAAATAAGAAATGAAGATCAATTGTTTTTAAAATCATTTATTGTTTAAGATTAAAGGACGAGTCTCAAATGCAATATGGATTCTTCAAAGATACCATTATGATTTTATTCATCATTTATTTAATACAAATGGATCTGTTTATTACCTGTCTATTTATACATTTATTTATCGATCTACCTTTCTTTCCTTCTTTCTTTCTAGCTATAGGTCTATTAATGCATATCTATCTATCTAGCTATCTATCTATCTACGTATTCATTTATTATCCATCTATCTGTCTATCTTTGCATGTGTTATCTATTTTTCTATCTATCTATATAACCATTTATTATTTAGATTTATATCTAAAAAAAATCTATCTATCTATCTAATAGCTCAGCTTTACAGGTTAATGTGTTGAACACAATTCTGTCATTACATACTCTATGGAGGTGTCGTAAAGGTTAGACATCCTAACACTGCTGCGATAACTTGCAGTTTCACAGTATCAATGAGGTTTAATATCAGCTCTTTAGAGAGTCTATCTATCCGTCTATCTCTAAAGATAATCTATAACCATCTATATTCTATGCCTAGATTGTTTAAGATAAAAAAATCATACTTCTGTCTATCTCTTTATATCTCTCATATGTATCTCCCTTATTTATCTATTTATCAATCAATCAAATATCTATCTATAACTATCTATGTTAATAAAAGATTTATAATTTGGTGTTATTGGACCCTTACCCTTAGTGTTTGTCTGTCTATCTATCTATCTATCTATCTATCTATCTATCTATCTATCTATCTATCTATCTATCTATTTCATGTATCTATATTATTTTACAATCTATAACTATCTTTTATTCCTACCTTGTTTAAGATAAAAATGCATCTATCTGTATATTCTATATCTATTTATCTATCTATCTATCTATCTATCTATCAATCAATCAATCACTATCTATCTCTATAAATAATCTTGTGTATCATTCTATATATCTATTATATCTAATTATAATCAATCTTTAACCACCTATCTACCTTATCTATTTCTATAGATGATATATAACCATTTACTGTCCATTTCTAGTTTGCTTACAATAATATCTATAATTTTACTGTTCCATATCTATCTATCTCCATCGATATTGTCTTGTATCTTTTATTCCTAGGTTAGGTTAAAAATACATCTATCCATTCCATGTTCTTCTATTTATCTATCTATCTATCTATCTATCTATCTATCTATCTATCTATCTATCTATCTATATATGTAAATACATATACATAATATCTGTTTGTTTATATATGTATAGCCTTGTATTTCCTATCTATTGATGTATCTGTCTAACAATCTTTTTTCTTTCTTTCTTTCTTTCTTTCTTTCTTTCTTTCTTTCTTTCTTTCTTTCTATATGATATTTATCTATCTATCTAATATCTATCTATCTATTTATTTATCTATCTATCTATCTATCTATCTATCTATCTAATAGCTATCTATCTATCTATCTATCTATCTATCTATCTATCTATCTATCTATCTGTTGTATATCTACATCCTCAAGTCACTGAATCGTTTTCATTTTGTCTTGACAGCATCCATTACTTTACCTTGGGTTTTTACTACTTGCTTCGGACACGTCTGCCTATAGTCAGGTAGGTCATGGAATATTCTTTTTAATTAATTAAAATCTGTTGCAAGACAAGCAGCTTCGGGCAGCTATTACATAATAGATTTCCAAGATGACTTCCCAGCGACTTTCATGGTCTTTCTAGCAGTCTTCTGCCTGAGCAAATACACAATCATATGCTAAAGTGTGTGCAGAA
Source organism: Phyllomedusa bahiana (assembly GCA_025379985.1). Classification (NCBI taxonomy): domain Eukaryota; kingdom Metazoa; phylum Chordata; class Amphibia; order Anura; family Hylidae; genus Phyllomedusa; species Phyllomedusa bahiana. The sequence goes on along the minus strand of JAODAL010042506.1, from coordinate 7,383 downwards.
TGTTTTCCTCTTCCTGTCTTGAAAGTTTAACTCTAGTCAGATCTTCACACATTTGGATTATGTTCATATTTGCATTGACACCCTCATTAACAATTCCATCACTTTTGACACTCTAACGGAATCCCGAGAAACTCCATTTTGAATTAAGAGTCTTGCGACATTTGGTTCTGTTGTATGATGGAACTGGAACAGCAGTGTGGTTTCTATTATGAAGGAAAACCATGACACAGATGTGAACAGAATCTAGATCTGCCATATTGTTCTCTTATTTTTAAAACATCATTCTTTAAAGCTGGCAGATCTTCCTGGTCATTAGCTGCAGATTGTGCAAACTCAACCTTTCACAAGAAAAATCTCATATACCCTAAAAAGGTACCAATAAAAGCTATAGCTTTCCCTGCAAAAAATTAGCCCATACTCAACTCCATTAAGTTTTTGGTCTCAGGAAGAGTGCAAAGCCAAATTCTTTTTTATTTTTTATGCAGTAAAATATAAAAGATTACACTACTGGTCAAAAGTTTAAGAACAACTACATTTTTCCAGTTTTTGTTGATATTTCCAAATGTCTAAAATATACTTTTAATGAAAGAAGAGAAGAAATAAACAAAAATAAGCAAAAAACAACAACACATAACAAATTAAATCTGGATATTTGACTCTTTAAAGTAGCCACCTCCAGCTTTATGCAATCCAGGCATTCTTATTACAATTGCATTCAGATTTTGCTCAGAAATTTCGTCCTAACTTTGTTGCAGAAGTTCCCACAAATGTGCTTCACTTGTAGGTTGCTTTGCTTTCACCCTTTTGTCCAGTTAATCTAAAAATAGCTTAGTTGGGTTTAAAGGGGTTGTCTGGTTGCTATAAAAAAAAAATACTAAGGGCCACATGTATGAAACTGTTTAGATATAAAACTCACTCTTTTGCCCATAGTAACCTATAGGCAAAAAAGTGAGTTTTAGACCTAAACAGGTTCATACATGTGGCCCTAAGTTTCGGGTGCTCCATTAAAAAAGAAAAAAAAAAAGACCTACACTCACCCTCCTTGGCTCACCTGTTCTAGTGCTCGGTCTCTTCGATCTTCTATTGACTCTCTTCTCCTTTTAAATGGGGAAGTCAGATGGTCATGCGCTGTTCATTTACATCACCATTTAGAAGAAGAAGAGAATAAACAGTAGACGAAGAAGACTCAGCACTGGAACATGGGAACCAAGCAAGGTGAGTATAGTCATTTTTTTTAATCGGGAACCAGGAGCTTAGTACTTACTTTTTTTAAGCAACTAGAAAACCGCTTTGAGTCTGGAAACTGTGCAGGAAATTCTGTTGTTTGTGTCCACCAGCCTCTTACATAGTTCTGACATAATCTAAAAGTACTTTTCGGATCATTGTCTTTCTGTAATATAAATTCCTTCCCCAACCTACTTGATGATGTACCAGAACCCTGTGTGATGTACTAGCCCATTAGACCTTCTTCCACGCCTCAGTGGTCCTGCTTGGTCCAGACAACTCTTTAATTTTTTTTGTGCAATCTTAGCAGGGGCTTTCTTATTGACACTTGTCCTGTCAAACCATCTGATAGAAGTCTTCTCTTCACAGCTGAAATAGAAACTTGCTTACTTTTAACTACATTAAGCTGTGCTTTAAGATTTTGCGCTGTGAGGCGCCGATCACACAAACTGTTGACTCTCAAAAACCTGTCGTCTTCTTGTCAGAGTTTCCAAGTGCCTTCTGATGGTAATGGAAACTATAGTGACTGGCAATGTCGCTGTAGGACAGACTTAAACTTCTAAAGGTTGCAATTGTTAATTGACCTTTTCTTGCCATTGTGATAATAATGTACTCCGTTCTGAAGAGAAAAACTGTCCTACAGGGTGTTGTAATGCAGTCTGTTCCAACCCTGGTTATTTCGAATTAAAAGGTTTGAAAGTAATCTCCAAAAGTGGAGACACCTGTAGGAATTGTTTGCATCCAATTGTAAACCATAATTTGATTTCTGTGCTGCCCTTCTCTAAAAAGAAAATTGAGCAGTTTAGTTTGAATGTACACATTACCAGAAGTCTGGCTTCTTCTCACCCAGACATCTAGCACAGCCCTGTTCGCTATAGTTTAAAATCGCCCGTATGCCAATATCAGGCACATTACATAGCGCCCGCGTCACTTTGTAATGCGCCTGATTTCGGGGGGAGTGCGGGAGGCGGGGCGCACAAGAAACCTACGAAGCTATAGATTTATAGCTTTGTTATGGCAATTCCAGATACATTACTGCTGGAACAGGTAGAGCTCTTTCAAAATGGTTTACCTGAGCCAGAATTGACGTTTATGTTGTAGAATGTGCCTGGTTTATGACCCGCAGTTAAGTAAATCAGGCGCATTCTACACTAATATAATGCACATAAAAATTGGTGTCTTAACGCCAAAAATCGTACATGTTGCCCTATGTGTCATCCTACATGTACACATCTTATTTATTTTATATATTTTTCTTTCTGAGAGAAGCAACCCATACTTTGTTAACCTTTGTTGTTGTATCTGCTATAAATAACATCTATATAAATGGATACTTCTTCGATAGTGCTATTAAATTGTTTATAATGGATGATTACACTAGTCCCTCAACATGCAATATTAATTGGTTCTAGGATGACCATTATATGTTGAAACCTTAACTCTATGGAAAACTAGTAATTGGTTTAAAAAAAAAAAAAGAAAAAGAAAATGAAGCAGATAACTAATACAGATACAGCGAGTCCTTGCATTTAACATCAGAAGGAGCTGCTGCGAGCTGGAAATCACTTTCCATTTTGAGGACAGGAACTTCTTTGGGTCATGTACTTTATACAGAACGTATCAGAAAAAAGAAAATGAGGCCCTCACCTGATGTTCAAAGGTGCCGCTCATCCTGGCACATGTAAAGAGCAGTACAGGACATGTACAGTGCGGTACTACTGTAGAGAGGCGCTACTAGAACAAAATCTGAACAACATCATCAGTAGGTTATTTAATGTAAAATTAGTTTTAGATTCTATTAATTTTAAATACATTTTATAGGAGATATTTATTATATATTTTTATATTAATTTTATATTATATTTTGTATTAAATTTAAATAATTTAATTTGATATAGTTTGATAACTATCACTTTTTATTATTATACTGGTGTAATTTGAGCAAAAAAGGACATTTTTTTCCCTAACAGCAAATCCAGCTCCACTTCAACTCCTCAGGCTCAGGCAGACCACATTGAAATAGGTCTGCCTGTCTGAGCAGTAATGCGCCTAGTTTTGCCGACCTGTACTCATATATGTGTCTAATATTACGAGTGTGGTGCGCCACGCCTACATAATGCCCCCAGAACGCCCCCTCATGTTAGGCACATTAAAAAGTGTTGAGTCTTACAAACAATGCACCTAATACATTCATTAGGTGCATTAGACATCGTAGACTGCTCACTTTGGCACATTTCACGCCAGAAAAGGGTGAAAAACCCGATCATACATGTCTCCCTATGTGAAGTTTCTTGTTTATTTCCTTTCATTTCTTTTTTGTATGTTACACTAATCTCTGGTAGATAGTAAAGGGTTCCTTTTATGTTGTTGAACAGTGGCCTTTTACTGTACAGACAATCCCCAACTTACAATTTTCCAACCTAGTTACAAATAGGGACTTCTGGGGCGTAGCTCAGCAAGGTGACATCACACAATGTCATGCCCCATAATAATGTTGCATCAGAATGTTGCAAGCCTTCCTCTGCCCAATGTGTCTTCTGGCCGGCACAGCATCTCCCACACACCTGCCTTGCACTAGGAACCTCTGTCTTCAGGACGGCACAACAGTTCTCCCTCACACTGCTCTTGTCTTGCGCTGTCCTCCTGGCACGGCAGGCCTGTTCTTACTGCTCCCAGTTCTCTCTACCCCTTTCCAGCCGCTCCCAATGTAAAATACAGTACTGTACTATATCAGCAGCCATACAATTAGTTGTGGAACTACAAGTGCCAGCATTCCACACCACACATGTACTAATTACACGGGTGCTGATTAGTACATGTGTTTAACATGTGTTGTTGTGGCATGTTGGCACTTGTAGTTCCATGTTTCACAGCAGCTAGTAGCTGTGGAGCTACAAGTGCCAACATGCCACAGCAGCACATGGGAGATAGAAAGTGAAGTTAAATCTTCTAAACCGGGGCACAGACAGGAAAACTAATGTAAAAACCCTTCTCTGCACTATTGAAAACTAAAAAAGAAAAAAGAAATTGCTAGAGTTAATAAATATTCCAGTTCTAATTTACATACAAATTTAACTTAAGAACAAACTTACATTCCCTATCCCGTTCATGACCCGGAGACTGTCTCTGTGTCTATGTATGCTCCTGCCCTCCCTTAAATGGGTTTTGCCACAATCACATTTCATACCTCCTGTATCCAGCCCTTCAGCTCTGTGTGCTCAGAAAGGGGCGTGTGGGATTTGTTTGAATTGCATATCATGTGACCCAGCAGGATGACATCACCAAGCCTTTCCTCTCTCTAGTCCAAGAAAGGTCTATTTGTATAAAGCATTGTGAGTAGCTGAGAGGTAAAGTTTTTGCATCCAGGCACAAGGGTCATAGGTTCAAATCCCTGCAGGACCCAAACCTTTGGATTTTTTTTTCTTTTTATCAATGCACAGAACTCATTGAGGTTCTTTTTTATTTATTTGCTCTGTGTGACTAATTAATGAGGAGTACAGAGGACAGGAGTAGAGTGACAGCACCTGGGGTTTGAACACTCAGTAGCTACCTGAGAGGAGAGGTGATGTCTGAGCATGTGCGACCAGGACTGAGAAGCTCTCAGCCCTGATCATATCCCCTGGAGATGAGCTGTAAACAGTGGATCACTAAAGGAGCAGCTAAAACAAAAATGGTGCAGAATTTTTAATAACGATGAATGGTGGAAATGTTTGTTATTTCATTTGCAAGCTTCCCACGTCAATTTTACTTCATGGCAAAACCCCTTTAAGTGTTGACTGACGGCAGCATCATTTTTTTTACCTTTACTCTATGTCTTTACATGGCATATGGATCTCTGCTCTAAAATATGATAAAATATATTATCAAAATAATGAGAACAGATTCATTCCAAAATGATCTCAGCTCTAGATTCCTGTTATTGACCGCAGTAGACTGTGTGTTTTAGGGAGAAAAGATATGATGAATTCCCAGCCGTCATCTTTTATCAATACTTTTAGCTTGTAGAAATGTGATATGTATCATTCAACCTTTTGCACGTCGATGCACAATCTTCTCACATTTTTGTACACAAGCTTCACACATTGCTACCTGGAGATCAATTATAGACACGGGAGTGTTTTCAGACCACAAAATGATTTATTTTACATGTATATTTTTGAAGAACTTATAATTATTTTTGCATTTATGGGGAAAATTGCAAAGTTGAATTGAACAAAGATTAAATGCCTAAGGGAACTTCAAGGCAAAAAAATGGAAGAAGGAAAATCAATTTTCCCAGCCCGAGAGATTTATATAGCTTTCTTTGTTATTTCAATCAATAGTTCTGTTCCTGTGAATAGCTGAATAATCACTTTTTGTATAGTGTTGGTATACATGTGGACTGAGTCACTGAACCTTCAGTTGTAGCACTTTTGATCATTAACAGATTTTTGCTGTTATCCTGATTTCTCTACATCTGTGAATTTTAGTTACAGCTTCGAGCAGAGCAATTATTACATGCTGTGTGTCCAGCATGCCTAGCTAAAATAAATTGATTCTTCAAATACACATTTCCATTAAAAAAGCACATGAAATGTAAAGCACAATAGATCTTGTAAAATGAGCATGAACCCCCGGTGGATGTTTTGGGAGTAAAAAAGCGTTTTAGTGACGTGTTTTTCACGGGGGTCCCTGACTTGGCTTTGGGGGTTTTTGCTATCTACAAATTTTTCAATGAGTGAATTTTTTAAAATTTAAATTTTTAAAATCAATATGAAAAGTTTGTTTAATTGTATCTACATTTAAGTGTTTATATTAATGGTTGACCCCATCTTAGTAAAAGTCAATAACAATGCAGGATGACCCCTAATGCCTGGAGTGGTTAGTCACTTAGGTCCATTACATATAGGGAACTCCTAATTTCCTAGGGTAGGACATATGTGATGGAATCTCTGCAGATTTTATTGGACATCTACGCCGGGGCATATTTGCTAAGAAAAAATGTTGTGCATTTGGGTGACAAAAGATTGGCCATTTGCTGCATTTATTACATTTCTTAAAAGAAAAACCGAAGGGGGTTTTATACCACCCTATCTGAAAGCAGGATGTGATAGAGGGAGAGGAGTTAAACTTTGTGATATATAGTCTTATATGATTTGGAGCAGGATTTCTGAGTAAAAAGCAGAGAAAATACTGACCGGACTCCTCAAGAGACAATAGGATTCTGGCTTCAACCACTAACATGCAGTGATTGACATCTTTCTATATCTTGTATGTACACGCAAAGTCAATCATGTTGTGGTGGGGTCAGCGTTCTTTTTAGTTTCATAGTACAGATTTTCATAAAATAACCCCTTTTATCACGAGTCAGCTTTTTCCCCCTTGTCATAAATCCTTATATCACAGAGCTAGCTTCTCTCCCCTTCATATAACCTATATATACAGAGCTAGCTTCTTCCCCCTTTCATTAACCTATATTCCAGGCTCAAAATTCTCTCCCTTTATCCCTATTTTATTACAGAGTCACTTCTTCCCTTTATATAACCCTATATTCACAGAGCTCAGCTTTCTCCTCTAACATATAACCCCATATATACAGGCTCAGCTTTCTCCTCTATATTAAAAACCCCATTATCACAGAGCCAGCTTTTCCCCCTTTCATATAACCCTTATATCACAAGGTAGTTTTTTCCTCTTCTTAAAACCCATATAATCCAGGCTCGGGTTCTTTCCCCCTTTATCATATAACCCTATTTAAGAGTCGCTCTCTATCAATTCCTTTTTCCAAGACTCACTCCTCCTTAAATTTTTAAACCCCTAAATCACGGGCTAAGTTCCTCCCCTTATTAAAAATTTTAATCACAACTTCCCTTTTTCTCCCTCATTTAAACCCCCAAATTTTTCCAAATGTTTCTCCCAAACATTTTTAACTATTACACGAGTCGCTTTCTCCCCCTAATATAACCCTATATATCCAGGCTCAGCTTCTTCCTACTATAACTATATATCCCGGCTCAGTCTTCCTCTATCATTTACCCTATATTTACAGATCAGCTTCTTCTCTATATATAACCCCCTTTCACGAGTCACTTCTTCCTCATATATAACCTATATATACGAGCTCACCTTCCTTTTTTCATATAACCCCATTATCACGAGTCAGTTCTTCCCCTATCAAAA